>JABUQX010058896.1:0-5000 GCA_015478945.1 Trachelipus rathkii | reverse complement strand
CTTATGTTAGATATGTAGTATTTATTTATTTTTATTTAATTTTAAAACATTTTCATTTTTAATAATTTTATTCTTTTATTTTTATATTTTTATTATTGTTACCTTTTATTATTAGTTTGTATTTTGCTGGAATAGCTTGTATTTGTTATTCTTTTATTCTTTTATATTTTGTTTTATTTTTTTATCTTTTCTATATTTTTTTTTGCTTTCTATATTTTAATTCTTATACTTAGTTGTCTCAATAATCTTTTAACTATTGTTATTTATTATTTAAGAACATCACATTTTTTTTGTTTTTTTTTGGGCACTATTTATCAGCGGAGCACACAGCTTACACTTAAATGCCATGGTTCACAGCGTTCACTATCACACTATATGTAACATCCTGTATGCTTTGCATCTTATTGGCACTTTACATTTAAATCCATACACAACTAGCGATGTATCACTTGGTACACACTACACCATCAGATTGTTCTTACACAGATTTATCTTACACTCCTACATGGTGTGGGGGTTGGGGTGTTTTATGGTTTTTTTGGCGTCGGCGTTGTTTTTCCGATTTTACTTACACTCATTTCACATCAGTTTACTTTACACACTACACACACAACAAATGACATATACATACACACACACAGATTTTTATCTCAGTAATTGTCCAATTAAAAGAAACAGAAGAATCTAAACATGCCATATTTACTTATATCACAACCGATAAAAATTTTTACGTGCACACACTCAAATTCAGAATTACACACTTTTTAATTTTATTTCAATGTGTATTGGCTTCATCTGTCCTGATATCGAGTATGCAACTCATATCTTGTGTATTTCTACTCATACAGTTCACTGCACACATCTACACACTGCACCACTCACTTTGAACCCACCGTCACTATATCCGTCACATTTTCACTTTCCACATATATAATCGTATACATTTTATTTAAAACATTTATGTTTTTAAGTTAAACATCGTACATTTTTTATAATTAACGTCATTCAAATATAAGCTAAAATGTTATTATTCAAAGTTTTTAAATAACTTCTCTTAATAATATTTCAATCTTTATTAATGGAATAAAATATGAAAATATTTTTATTGGTAACTTTTTAATTAATTTTTGTTTATAAATTTGTATCGTTTTAAAGTTTTAAAATAACTTTAGTAAAATTTTATGAAAAATAATATATATTTTACCAATTACATAATATGTATATTATTAATTTTTTAATCTGCAATAAATCTAGAAATCAGTAAAGTCAGCCCCGTAAGCACCCCTCTACACCAAGCTATGCTACGTTTTGTTCTTTTGACTTACTGCTTTAATTAAATATAAAAAGTGATGTAAAAATTATAGGAAAAAATTTCAAGAAATTAGGTTCTGATATCAATATCTACATGGGAAATTGTTATTAAAATCATTTGTTTGTCGAGGAGTTTTTATTTATAAAATAACTAATTTATTTTCACGTTCATTTTATCTTCTTTCTTTTTATGTTTTATAACTTACAAATATTTTCAAAGTTTTTTTAAAATATTTGGATTTTTTTTTATTATTTACATTATGTACATTGATCTAATCCAACTACGAGATAACACATACAACCGCTACTCGTTTACAGATTATTTCGAAATCTGACCTCTTTCTGTTAATAATGGGTTTTAGAATTAACTTACTTTTAGTCCTCTATATCTTTTTGATATATTAATAATTTAAAATCCGTCTATCAGATGATTTAAGCAAGTTTATATCCCTAAGAATATCTTCAAAATTACTATTTTCAAAATTTATTACTTGTCTCTGTAAATGAAGTACGTGATTTAACAATGCTTCGTTATGTGTTTTCCTATAATTTAGCCTAATCATTTTTTACGGATATAGGCTTTTTTATTCACAGCGGGATTTTTATAGTTTCCTATATACCGAGGTCTATAAGGATTATTGCGTTCCAGAGGATTGCCGATGTAATCTTGATGAACTCTATATTGTTATTTATTATTTAATAATATATTTCAAACTGGTTAAACTATGCTGGATTTTCGGTTATTAAAATTCTCATCATTGAGATGATTATACGATCACAAGAAATCAATACATTTGACTTGCGGCGTAGAGGATTGATCTAACAACTGATTAGGCATATGAGTATCTGGACTTTTGTGAAAATCATCGCAGCATTTTTGGTTGTAGGTGTAATGGTTTTTAGCGGGATGTTGGCATGGCATGTCATTGTTGAGCCGCAAGGAGTCGTTTATTTAAACCCTTAACATACATGTTAAATATTTTATTTTAATAATAGTGACAATATTTAATGTGTTATAATATTCAAACTTTACTATCATATTTAGAAATTTACTAATCCATTATCTTACAGTTAATTGTCTCACATGTGTAAATATTACGATAAATTTAGTATTTTTTTTTTTTCGTTTTTAGGTAATATATATTTATTTTAATATATTTATTAATTATTATTTATTATTATTTATATGTATCTTTCACTATTGTCTATTTGTTTTATTCAATATTATACTATGTATTTTATATGATATATATGATATTGATTGTCACCACTCAACTACCGATTATTATTAATTAATTTATACATTAATTATATTATATCATAGAAGTTTTAAATATAGTTTTCACAATCGGTTTTATATATATATTTAGTTTTTGGAATGTTTGATTTTAATATATTAATTAAGGATTTTTATTATATTTATACACTTAACTCAAATGAATCTTGTATGATTATTCTTATATTCTATAAATTTTCTTAATTCTTTGCAAAAATAATGGCAAATCATTTATATCATTATCTGAGATAATTTCCGTGTCTCAATTAATTACATTCTCAGTTTTAATCACACTACGTTAATTTTTTAAATTTCTGCCAAACTTGCTCAGTTATCTATAGTTATTTTATTTTTACATTCTGCGGTTCACTTTGCTATTAAATTTTTTTTCCTTCTTATTAATTCAGTGTTTATAAATTAATTTTTTTGTACTTCTATATGAATTCTTTAGGAACGATTCGGATTGATTAGTTTTAATGAGATCCATCAGTTTAGGTTTTTTTCTTAAATTGCGTAGGTATGTCTTGGTACACTAAACATGGTAATTTGATTATTACGGTTACTGTAATTAATAATTACATATGTTTCTTCATTCTGTATTTGAATCATTCGCTTACGTGACCTTCTATGCATTATAGCTTTCATTCTGCGGCCTATTGTGTCCTGAAATTGTAGGATATCCCAAATGATGTATGGGTATCAATATATCTTTGTTGTTTCATTATTTCTCTCTGCCATAATACTGACTTCCAACTGATTATATTTTTTTGGATGTTTATGTTAGATATGCAGGATGAAGTAAGTTTTGGCCTTATCTGCTGTTTCTTCGCACAGGCTAATACTGTTTTCGTCCATGTTTAAGTCTGAGTCTTTTTGTTTTAAGTATTCTGTTAGCACTCGTTCTAGTGTGGATTTTACATATCATAAGTAGATTTTCACTTTTGGCCTCACGAAAGTATATCGCCTTTTGGTAATATGTTTCATAACAGTTGTGTGATGTGTGGTAGTCACACTTGTAAAAATGTCAATCCGCATACGGGCTTTCTTTTTATTAAGGGAATGAAACCTCTTATCTACCTTTGGGGATCTTGATTTCTCCATTGGAATGTTCTTGTATTGAAGGTATGTAACCTGTTAAGGTGTGTTATAATTATATGATCCTTATTTTGTTTGTTTTCTACTTACTGTTGATATTATAGGTATGAACACGTTTTACTTTCTACAGAATTCAGAGAACTTGTGTGCTGTTCGCTGGTATCTATGGTTGATTGTACAGCCAAAACGAGTATTGATTTTGTAATTGAGTTTTGTGATTCTATATATATCATTTCGACTTGCTAAATGATATTATAGTTAGTTTTTTCATTCGCATATTTTGTGTCATTTAGGTAGGTTGTCTCAGTGTATATATGAGAAGAACTACTGTTGGTTTTCATACCTTTACCCAACTAAAAGGACGATAAAATACATTCTACTTGTACCAATCACCATAGACGAGGTCATATGAGGATGATCATTTTGAGTGTTATATATGCTTCTTGTCATCTCCCCATCTCAACCTCCTCAACATTCCTTCTTAACTCTGATTCGCAATGGCTCTTACCGATCCAGCATGTTTTCAGTTTGATAATATTATTTTTATAAATAATATAATTGATTCTCGATTTCGTTGTAAAGTATTAGTCTTTTGGAGATTTACCTTAGTACCTCTGGTATATGTTGTTTATTAGGCTTAAATCGCGTCGTTTGCTGATACATGAATTATATGTTTTATCCTTAATTTAGGCTTAGAGATTTTTTAGGCCTAATATTCGCTAGTTATGTGCCCCACATTTTATGCAGAAAAGTAGGTCAGTTGAAAATTAGTATGTTTTGACCTGGGATTTTAGGGTCCGGTGATAATCGCTGGCCCGGGGTACATTTAAGCGGTGATTTATCCTAAACTTTAGGGCTATATAGTAGTATTTGGTTTCAATCCATTTTTACAGACATGAGAGGTGTGTCGTTTTCGTTGTTATCTGTGAGTTGCGTGCGGTTGTTGTGTTTCTATCTGTGTTTGGATTTATGTCATTGTTAACATTAGATACATATGGTTGATAAAGAAAGATCCAATCTTATGTTAAATTTTCAACTTTGAAATGATCTTTAGGTTAACAGGGTCGATGCGAGATAATATGAGTTGGGTAATTGGGAGTTTGAATAGTGGATGGGTGTTAGTTGTTAGGTGGTTTAAATAAAACTTAGAATTTGATTTTATAATATAACGTTGAATGTAACCTTAATACAATTCATTGTACTTTTTTGGTTATGGTTTTATACTTTATGGGAAAGCTTTTATCATAGGTGATGTACATGTCAGTAAGTCAAAATGAACAAAACGTGCATAGCTTGGTGAGAGGGGGTGCTCAGGGGC
>JABUQX010058895.1:35000-37500 GCA_015478945.1 Trachelipus rathkii | reverse complement strand
AGAGTAAAAGAAAAGGCAGCAAAAAGAGAGGCGGAAGAAATGCAGCCAGAGAAAATAACGGAGAGATGTGGGCGAAGGGAAGAAAAAAATATTTAAGATGGCGAAGGCGTATAGAACCAAAAAACGAACTAGAAATATAAAAGATAGGAAACGGAGAGATTCTTGTGAGACCGAAGAAAAAATGGATGGATGCAAATACTATGAAAATCTGCTAAATGTAGAATACAGAGAACAGGAGGAAGAGCTGTAGATCAGACGAGGGAGGAGGGAGAGGAGGAGAAGCGGAGAGATAACGGTAGAAGAATTTGAGGAGGCTATAAAAAAGATGAAAGAAGGTTAAAGCCCCAGGAGAGGATGGAGTGGCTTTGGAAACTGTGGTGGAGGAGGAGGAGGAGTTTGAGAGGGAATTCATCAGGTTTTGATGAACAAGTGTTGGAGAGAGGGAAAGGTGCCGGAAAGGTGTGGCAAAGCAATAATAATACCGATATATAAAGGTAAAGGAGATGCAGAAAGCTGTAATAATTATAGAGGCATTTCACTGATGGACCATCTGCCGAAAATATACGAAAGAATATTGGAGGGAGGCTGAGAGAGAAGGTAGAGCCGAGGCTCGGAGAAGAACAGTACGGGTATAGAAGAGGAAGAGGAACGACGGACCTCTTATTTACACTAAGAATGGTTTCGAGAAGATGCTGGAATTTGGCAAGAGATTCTTTGTAGCGTTCATCGACCTGCAAAAGCATTTGATTCGGTGCCAAGGAAAAAGCTCTGGGATGGAGCTAAGGAGAGAATTATGAGTGAGGGTAGATAAAGAAGCAATAGAAAGTATGTATTGAAAATGCCGTTTGTAATTGTAGAAACTGAGTGCGAGAAACGAGAGATGTTTGAGGTGAAAACAGGAGTGAGCAGGGGAGTGTTTTATCTCCACTGCTGTTTTATATTATATTTAACTTAAGGGACAATAAGTTGGGAAGACTGGGAGAATTTAAGGGGACATAATGGCATATGCGGACAATCTGGCATGTTGAGACCGAAAGAGAGAGACGATTCGAGAGGTGGTGGAGTTGTTTACAGAGGAGTTGGAGGAAGCAGGGATGAGAATGAACGTACAGAAGACAGAGATATTAACAATAACCAGATGAAATGAGGAGGGTATGAAGATGGTGGTGAGAGGGGAGGAGGTGAAGGCGGTAAGTACCTGCAATTATCTCGGAGGATGTTTTAGCAAGAAGGGAGGAAGTGGAGGAGAGATTACGCGACGAATGGAAAAGTATGGATTAGTTATGAAAGCCGTGTACCCCATGATGAAAGATAAAAACATCGGAATAGAGGTTAAAAAAGTTTTTAACAGTATACTGACTTCGACGCTGCTGTACGGAGCGGAAACGATGGACAACAACGAGAAGAGAGGAGAGTAGAATACAAGCGGCGGAGAGGAGGGTATTAAGAACTATGATTGGAAAAAGTAGGAGAGACAGAATAAGAAATGAAGTAATTAGAGAAGATATAGGTTTGAAGAAGATGGATACTGAAGAGAATGTGGGAGATTGGATGCTAGTATGTGACTCTGGAGAGGATGGAGCAGGACAGAATGCCGAAAAGAAGATGGGAATGGACACCAGAGGGCAGAAGACCAAGGGGAAGACCGAAGAAGAGATGGGCGGAGTCGGTTGAGGACTCTCTGGAAAGATGTCAGCTACCAAAAATGATAGGCTAAAGAGAAAGGATAGTGCAGCAGAGGATGGTTGGAGAAAAGCGCTTGCGCGGCTGAACAGGATGAAAAAAATCCTTCCTGGCGAAAGGAAAAAAAATAAAATAAAAAATAAAAAAATATATAATATTGTATATATATAATAATAAATATTATAATATATATAATATATATATATATACTATATATAATATATATATATAATATATATAATAGTATATATACTATATATATATATATATTATATATAATATATATATTATATATATAATATATTATATATATATATATAATATATATTAATATATATATATTAATATATTATTAATATTATATAATTTATATATATATATAATATATTAATATATATATATATATATACTAGTAATATATGTGTGTGTGTGTGTGTGTGTGTGTTGTGTGTGTGTGTGTGTGTGTGTGTGTTTAATACTTTCTCTCGGACAGCTCCATTTTGCCTATGAGTATCTTCTGGCACTTTATTCGGGGTGACTGGGGGTCTTTGCGCTGTTTCTGCGCTAAGTCTCCATGGAGTGATTGCTTTGACTTTGAAGACGTTTCGGCTGCCAACGATAATATGGGAGCTTCAATCGTTGTTGAATGGACAGATTCATTCATTCTTCATCTAAATATTTATCTCCTTAAAATCCTTGGATCAATCGTGATTGTTCTTGCGCCAATTATGCAAAACAAAGTACCTATCGTAAGTGCAAAAATTCTTGATCTCCTATCACTCTCTCTAATTTTCATTCAGCTCAGAATTCGTTGCAG
>JABUQX010058895.1:0-30000 GCA_015478945.1 Trachelipus rathkii | reverse complement strand
TACTTAAAAGTTATAATTATATATAAGAGCGAAGACCTATTAATAAGGAGCTAAGATATAGGTACATATATTAATATTAAGATAGTAGATCATCGCGGCCTATACTCACTATCACTATACTCACTTATATAGTGGACAACATATGACTACCGCCCTATACTAAGCTGACCTTAGTAATATATACTTACGGTAAGTATTTAGCTAGTAGCTACTACTACATACTACTACAGGCTATACGCCTATTACTCAATTTTCATAGGAATATATATAATTATAACGTAGCGCGGCTACTACACTATATATATAGTATAGTACGCTTTATATATTGTATATGCCTCCTCATAGTATACTGACTACTCAAGGGTAGGCATAGCGCTGATAGTAGTATATAAAGCTCACAGTTAGGTAGTAGTCCTAATATATACGTATCACTATACTAGTAGGCCTACCTACACTCTAGTACTACACTACTATAGTATAGTGGCCGTTATTATATAAGCCCTAGCGAATATATATATTTATATAAATATATATTACCTTACGCTAGCTAGCTACCGGTTATATATACACTAGTAATATACGCCTGGATAGGTCTATAATAGTAATATACACCATAGATAGTACTATATATAACTCAATACCTATATAAGTACCATATACTATATTATACTACTATTCAGCTATAGCCGGCAGTGGTACGCAAAAGGCTATATATATAACTAATAGATGAGTAGTAAAACCCTGCGGAAAATTAATTACTATATCTTAATATTATTCTAATTTTATTGAATTTTTCGACTTTAATACTCTCTCGACTTCTATTTATCTCTTCATTAATAGGAAATTTAGGGTACTCTTTTTTGAATCTATCTTTAGGTATAAATGCCTTTCTCTCCTATGAAACTCTAACGTCTCCTCCCGGAGTGGCGTTAGACATATAGTAATTAAAATAGCTATACGATAGTTAATGAGGGTTCTGATATCATCGTTGGATGAACAATATATAATTGGTAGCGCAGATCCTCACGCTAATATTTAGACCTTGTGGCTCCTCTCATTTATAATAATCTGATATAATATTGATTTTGATTATATTCTTTTTATATAATCTCCTAGCGAATTATAATCAGACTATGCGCTCATTTCAATACTATGGTAAGATATAAATATTCTGTGATATCCAGAGTATCTCTAACCGATTGCAACTTCTATACGAGATACTAGCTATCGTAGACGCGACACAAGTGACCTCACGCAATCACATACCATGGCATACGTTATGAGAGTGAATAATGCAGAGATGGATAGTAGGCCAAGAGAAGTTTATATGGAAAGACCGGATTATGAGGCAAAAGGCGTGTACTCTCAGAAGGTAGCGCTCATCCGCTGGTAGCATGCGCAAGGTTAAGTTTTTAGATGAAGGCTAATGCTTAACCTGGTTACTACTATCGAAATACATATCTTTCTGTTCTTCGCTCAAACATATAAATTGCAGATGCATCATATTTTTCAATCTCTAATTTGTTAATATTTAATTAACATTGTTATAAATAAGCAAAATTTCAATTTGTAGATATAATAATATTGACGTAGATAAGAAGTATTTCTCTAAAATGTAGCGTGTTACCCAATTTACCAATCCGCTCTAATTACGGAGATGGATCATTTTTAACTTCAATGCATATGATATTCGATTCTCCATATCATTTGCATGATACTTAATTCTCGTGTTCATACCATTGGATTTCGCACCTGTCTTTTGATAATATTATAAACTTATTGAAAATTTTCATTAGATAATGTTAATGAACTCATTGTTGGAAGCAGTATAGGGGTACAAAAATATAATGTCTCACTCCTTGATAGAACGTCATCATGCGCGCTTTGAGCTCCAAATACTATAAGTTACTCAGACTCAAAATAAGTCTCATATTAGAGTGGTATCTTTCGTTCGCCAGATTCCACATCTTACATAAGAATAGAGTTAGCCTATGAATCATAAAAATTATCTACTGCGGTGAAGATTGGAAAGCTAGAATACAATAACATATATGATAGAGTGGATAGAGCCAATGATTATGCGATTACATCTCTATCATTCACTCATAGATTAGAAAGGCGTTTTGTTATGTTGAGCTCTAGCAGTAATATGCTCCTTTTTATCAGTGTTCTCGCGTGCCAAACGGTCTCGCGATATAAGATAAATAACGCATCTAAATGATTTTCCTCTCATCTACCTCTACTTAAACTTATACTGACTGTAGCTCAACCTCCGACTCACTCATAAACCCTCTAAGTTTATACTTAAATAGACATAACAAACATACTCCCATAAAAAGAGCATGAATACTACTCTCTATAAATTTCTATGAAAATAAAACTTATACATCCATCCTACTACTTTACTTACTTCCTACTTTTACTACATTATCCCTGAACTCTTAAGAAATAAAAGTGGATTTTGCGCGATATTCATTAAATATATAATAATAATATATTAGTAGAATAAACTATATTTAATATAAATATGATTTTAAAAAATAAGTACTCGGAAAGTGAAATGAATGTATAGTATATAAACTAAGAGAATAAAATATAGGTATCTTCTTTTTATAAATAACAAAACATATAAAAACAACTTATAATGAAAACTCTATAAATAATTTCAGACATTATCACTCCATTCATATATAATATTCTAAGTACCCATGAATTATTATTAAAGTCCTTAATATATCTTATACATCTTTACTATTATGTCAATATATAACTGTTCATAGATAGATTAAAATATAAATAGAAATGTGAATAAATACTCTATCTATCAATTAAATACTATACTTTCAGCTTATTAAACAGTACAGAACAAGAGTAAAACTGAATAGTATATGATACATGTTCCCTCTACTAGATAAAGAATAAATCGATTCTAAATTCCAGATTTAGTAGTATGAGTACAGCATAGATGTGGATTAGAAACTTGATTAATTGTAATTCCTATTGACTATATTGATGCGATTGCTTTAATTGATATTGTGACGCCCTGAAAAAAGTGATATTGAATTAGTACATTTAAATTAATAATAATATTAGAGTATGACTGATCTAAATATTTAGAGCTATTATAGTGCTCATAAGATATACATAATAATTAATAAGTATCAAATTAGAGTCGACATGGAATGAATAATAAAAATGCTGTAATCATGGTGTCATATAGTTAGTTAAATGAATCAATACATTTGTAAATTAATACATAAAGAATTATCATGTGCTTATTTAGAAGATTTACTTCATACCTACCTAACATATATAATCGTAAAATATACATTATTACATAAATTCACTATCGATTAATCCATATCAGTATAAACAATTATATAACTGATAATACATAACCAATATACACTACTATAACTAGACCTAATTCTAATCTATAATACGTAAATCAAACAAAGTTATAATCATAATCTAAGAAAAAATGGATCCAATACGATTGGCTGTAATGACAGAATCCATAAAACTTAAACTCAATAGACATGTATGAATCCAAATAGAAACTCAAATACCTTAATTATATAACATCTAAATTACATAAAATAATAATAGATCCTTATTAACTAATTAATATACATATAACCTAATACTACTATACCAATAAATAAAATAGATATAACTATAACGGTAGGAATCAATTAATACTTAACATGATAACTATATACAATCACATTAGCCTATATAAACATAACCCTAACGGCTATATAACCCTATAACATATACACTTAAAATTAAGCTAATTACCAAGAAATAGAAACCTATAATAATGCGGGAGTAATACCATAATAATAATGAATAATAATACATAAATACATAATATAGAAATAAGTATGAATACATCTAATAAGAATAATAATATTGAATGAGTAAGGAAAATAATAATATAATAGAAAGATAATAATATAATATATTATACGTTTAATCTTTTTGGATACACGTTACATCCTGTGTTTGTGTATAGTTTTTCTGATCAGGCATCCAAATATATTAAAAAAAAAGATAATATAATTGTTGTAGAGGGTAAAACATCGGCCTTATGGAACTGCATTTCTAGAGTATTCCCAATATTGGAAAATTTATTGATTAGATTATAAACTTTAGGTCTGTAGTGCGCGAGAGAAAATGTTTCAAAGCCTGATTGCGTGTGAACTCGAAGCAAATCTTCCTCGTCTCTCTTTAGCTCTTTCTTCAACATTGTGTAGAAGAAAAGAAAGCATAAATAGTTCTCTATTTTTCTTCAATAAATATAGTATATACCTTCTACGCCTACAGAAATCGATAGTGGACTGTAGTGATATTGTGATAACGTGCTCAACGACCTTCTCAAGGTAGAATCTGATCTAGACAACCAAGTTTATCAGTGATGAATATGATACGATGGATTTTAAGCTCTCGAGACGTATAATCTATTTATTTATAACCCGGTATATATTGTAGGAGTATCTAAATATTCAATAATATATTATTAATATAATATATATCTTAATAATATTATATATATTTATATTAATATTATAAATAGTAATATATATATATATATATATTATATTAATATATATTTAATATTATATAATTAATAATTATAAATAATCTTTTATTTGGTAATATGTTTATATATATATTAAATTAAAATTTAAATAATATAAATTTTATTTTATTATAAATTTATAATTTATAAATAATTTTTTAATATTTATTTAATTAAGTATTATAAATAGATTAAGATATAAATTATATATATATATATATATTATTAATAATAATAATATATTAAATTATATAAAGTATATATAATATATATAATTTATATATATAATATTCAATAATTATAATATATATATTATAGTATATATAATTATTGTTAATATCATATCAATTTCATCGTACGCGTAGTGTTGTAGAGAGAGTAGTTCGACATGAAATATTCGGTGCTTGCCAAATAGCAGGATTGCGTTTTATTTAAAGTTTGGGGAAATTAGTCTGTTAGTAGACTTAGATTTTTATGTAACCCTTGTGGGTAGTATTTGTGACTCTATATACCAACGTTACTGGTAAATATTATAAGAAGTAGTAGATATGAAGAATAATGTGTGAAAATACTCGACTGTAAACTTTAACGATTTCGACTTTGTAAATGAATAATCTTCTTTAATGGTGATAGTAGTAAATCGGTAAAAGAAATAACAAATTTATGCAGAGAGATATGATAATAAATCTTGAATATGCTGAATCACCTATTCATAGACACCTGTGATCTGTCGAGGCTATATCTAGGTTTACTCAAGGGCTAACTACTAATTTGTAGGGAGGATTTGCAGTTAGCTAGAAGGTCATATAGTTTAGACTCTCGAAATTTGGTGCTATCTAACGTTATCTAGGGGCTGGAAACCGCCTCGCTGTATATCGGTAATTGTTGGTGTTCAAGAAGTGCTATACATGTCGAAGCATATTTTTTAGCTTACTATATTTTCCGATAATATTTTCCTCGGTATGGCGATAGGATTCAGATCTTATAGATAGCCAGTTTGTTCTCAAGTTTCTGGCACGGACGCCGTATGATATTCTCAATGTTATGACCCATATTTTAGTGCCTCGACTTTTCGAATGTTAGTGACAATTAATTAGTGTCTCCGTTTGGCATACGCTTGCTACCTCACGTGCAAGTGAGTAATGTACAAAAATGTACCCCTCATAAAAGCTATATATTTGGAATTTAGCATGGCTATTATGGTAGTTAAACATCTAAGTGTGAAGCCTTAATCAACTCATGTGTTTGTCAAAGGATTAAGATAATAGCGAGAATCAATTTACAATCCAAGACATCGGGAGTGAGAGTTGTATATTTAGATAATACTTATTGTTTTTAATTGATATATAACTCTTGCTCAGAGGTCAGTTGTTACGTGAATTATTTATTAGTAATAAGTTATGCAGATAACTTCATGTCTCCATACTGTCTGCGCATATATATATAAGGAATAATTAATAATTATATATAATAAGTATGTATATATATAGAAATGTATAAGTCTATATTTATATATATATACTATATATATTAATTTAGTAAAATATTAAAGAAGATTTTAAGAATTTTTAAATAAGTATATAGCTAATTTTAATATAATGAACAATTTCTATATTAAGATGATATTATAAAGAATTTAATCAATATTAAATAATAAGTTTATTTAATTAATATAATATAAAATTTTTATTATAAAGCGTGTACCATATATTGAAAGGAGTAATAGAAGTATTAAATTTGCCCTAGCTTCAGCTTGGATAAGGTGATAATATTATAGGTAGGTTAAATATATAAAATTGATATATGTATGAGTTTATTAAATACTATTTTTATATTTTGACTGATACTTGTCATTTTTATTAATACCTTTTTTTAATTGGTAAAGTTAGATTTTGTAATGAGTTTTTAATAGTTAGTTAATTAATTAGTTTAAATAAAATATATATATGATGAATTTTTATATAATTATAATAATATAATGATATAAGTTGAATAATTAATAATTGTGAAGTGTATAGATATTATAATAATATAGTTATATATTATGTGTTATGAGATAAATTATAATGTAATATAATAGTAGTAAGTGCTGGTGTGGAAGAGTTATGAATTAGTAGGGTAGATATGAGGAATTCATGTCTGATAGACGTGGAGCGTATGAGAAAAAAATATATAGGATAAGAAAAAATAATAATAGGAGAAATAGATATAAAAAAAAAAAAATAGATATTTAAAGATAAGCTCAGATGTCCACCACAATAATGACAACCTAATACTGCCTGGTTAAAGAGTATGTGAGGAGTTTGGTGGAGAAACGGAATATCAAATGGTACAATGAGGCGACTGTTGGGGGTGTTACATTGAACTGCGTTTTATCGCTCTCCATTTCTGATGATATATAAATTTTAAAATATGAGAGAGATGCGACGTTTCTTGGTGATTAGATTTGCTTGATAGTGATGGATGGTTGTTGGTGATGGAGGCGTGGAGTAGGGCTCAGATTGATGTGTTGGGTGGACCTAAGGTATGTGGTGATGTGCCATTATTGGAGTCTATAAGAAGAGGAGATGGTAACTCACGAGTGTGGGGATTTGGGGGTGTACGGGAGGAGCAAAATAAGGATATGGTAGGAAGGGTGGATTGTTTTCTGTGGAGGAGAGAAGGTCCCATTGAAAGGTATGCTGTGTGTACAGGCAGTATAACTTTTGGTGTATAAACTATGAGCTTAATGAGTATATATAAATATAGAGGATAAATAACTAGTGGAGTGTAGGGATGTAGGTGATGTGAGAATGAGTGCGATATTGAATTGAAAAGTGTGATTGATTTTTTTGTTGGTGTTGTGAAGAGGAATGAGAGTGTTGAGAGTAGGGGTATAATGTCGTGATGAGTATTTGTAAAGCCGGAGGTGGAAGGGGAGTTATAGGATTTTAGGTATTATCGTAGCAGCTCGATATAACCGATTAGTTGTCATGTAGAATACTTGACAGTTGATATCGAGGCAAGTAGACGAAGTGGAGAAAGGAGGATAAGATAGAGGAGAGTAGAAGGTATTGGTAGAGAATAACTAAAGGGGAGTTGTAAGTGCTTGAACGTGGAGTGATGAGACGCGTTGAGGGCGGAGGGAATAAGGATAGTAGGGTATTTAACGAAGCGCGTCTCCAAAAATTACGAAATTAGTGTGACTGGTGTGGGACATTAGTACGCAAGGATTGTGAGCTGATGACTAAACACTCCCTAGGTGAAAGGCTCTCTAATGAAGGAAATGGGTTGTCAGGGGGTAATAAGTGTGCAAATGCGTGGGGGGTGGAAGGGGGGAATGTGGGTTTTTTATATAGATTGCTGTAGCGCACATCCTCGCCGGATGGAGGTTCGTAGGGATGGTAGGAGAGACGGGAAGCTTAAGTAAAGATTTGAGGAAGGATGGCGTGGACGAAATTTCGATGTTGGCCCACTGAAGAGATCTAAAGATAAATGAGGTGGATTGATATTAATAGTGAAGAAACATACTCGCTGGCTGGAGTGAGGATGTGGTGAGGTATGGCAGTAGGTGCTGATATTGAGGCAAGAGAAAGTAGGTGTGTAACAAAGTAGGAGCGTGAATTGGCGTTGTGGGTATTTAGTAAAGAGTTAGGGAACCTCATTATGGTGTGTAGCCCGAGATGGAGGCGAACAGTGCTAAGTGGAGAAAGTCTGATAGAGTATGATACGCGTCGTTACACTGAGAAAGATTGCCTATAGTGAGAGTCCGTTTGGCTCCGAAAGAAGAATGATTAGTCGGGAATACTTTGCGTTTAAAAAAAGTGAGAATCATTAAGTATACAATGGAAGAAGTGAGATAACGGGGGCTACGCGCGCGCCAGGCGCTGAAACGTTACTAGATTAGGTGTGTGTGAAATGGGAAGGGATAGAGTATAGAGTGGTATTAAGATTAGAGTATTATGTATTTGTTCTAGCGACGGGGCAGGGGTTCTTCACTAAAAGGTATGGAGAGGAGGTCAGTTTGGAGGCTGGGCTTTCTTTCGACTTGCGTCTAAATATGATGGATAGTCGTCTATCTTTGTATTCTATCTTCTAGATTGGTGTATTGCCCAAGCCTGTACTCCACCATTGAGTCGTGTGAGGGAAGAGTGTTTTGGTATGTATGTGATTAGTAGAGGGGAGAAATATAAGAGTGAGAGAGTTAGGATAGATGTAATATAAAGGTTGAGTAAAAAATTGGAGGTAGTAGTCGTTTGTGAGAGGGATGATTTTAGGAGAGGTAATGGATGGACAATATGGTATGTATAGATAAAAACGTGAGAGGGATACGGGATAATTTGGGTATAGTAGGTTAGATAGTAGGGATAGGGTAAATAGTATAATAAATTTGAATTAGATCGTTCGGGAGACGCGCAGCTATTTTAGATAGAAAGTATTGCGCACATCATTTAGTCTACTCAGGGAGTTCTCTATTTGGTTTAAATAGGTGCATGCGGATGCAAGCAGAAGGAGGATAGACGGAAATTGTGCTGTCTAACTGAGGGTGGACAGTGAGAGAAATATTATGTATATGATATTGCGTCTGAGGGCTTATAGAGGACAAACTAGGTATAGGATGTAAGGCAGGCTTCGTTCGAGAAATCTGCTGGGAAGTAGGAAGGGTGAAGCAAGATAGTTTCATTTTTTTTAAGTGAATGCGCGCACATTGTGAAATTTAGAATATAAGACGAGTGATTATGTAATAAGGTGAGATAATACCTAAAATGAGGCAGTCTGGTGTGAATAATAATTAAGCGTGAGGACGTAATAAGTGTTAGTGATGCATAACTTAGCATCAGAGTCTACTATGGTGATAGAAAAGTGACGCGAAAATCTCTTGAATCGGGGAGAAGATGTTCTGGGAAAGTATCAGAGCTTTAATAAATAAGTACAGAGAAGTATTACAATGTTTTAGGAATGCATTGTGGCGGCGGTCACCAGAGAGAGAATAAGGGAGGAGATGAGTCTGAGAGAGACGTGCGCTATGAGTCGAGAACTGCTGTGCTTCGGCTACTTTTTGAGAAGGCTGTGCGGAATTGCAGGCCATGTGTGCTCGGAGTATTTACTTAAGTGATATACTTTAATTTGTTTGAAATGAAGTTGGGTGTGTGTATGGTGGTTGAGTGTTAGGGAAGTGAATAAAGATACTGCTTAATTCAGATAATGTGATGAGTGTATATGTGAGAAATTGTAAGTGACGTGATTGTATGTGTTAGGTGGGTTTGTATTAATAAGTTCAGATGCAATAGTATACAGCATGTGTTATAAGGAAAACCTGTATATTAATGATGGAATCGCTATGTGTCTCAGAATATATAGGGAGATAAAAAGGGAATTCATTAAAAGATCTCCTAACTAGTCCTTTTCGTGAGGGATTGGGGGCCTATTGAAAATTTCAAATTGTTAGATATGCGCAATGCGTGAGTGATTTATATATGAAACCGATTCTTTCTCTTGCATTGTCGCTAATAGTGTGATAAATGGAAATTGTTTGTGCAGAAGGGAGCGTAGATAGGTGATAGTGGATGGTAAGGAATTAGCTGTGATATAGATTATATATATTAAACATATAGTTGTAATGAGTGGTGATATAATTATTAGGTTAACTCATCAACTTAAGGATATTGATTTATAGTAAGTAGTAATGGTATTTATATTATATATATATAGAATATTTGTTTTGGTTCCTCTGTAGAAGGGGAAAATGGAGATAGGATATTTGAGAAGTGGATAAAATTATATATATAATAGGTATATGTCTTTTTAAAGTTAGTATATTATGATTAGGAAGTGTACTCGTGGTACTAAAGTATAAAATCGAGATTGATATCAGAGAAGTATTAGAATGAGTATTAATACAGTGATATAGTGGGATGGTAAGAATGGGGAAGAACAAGAGGTTTAGTGGAGGGTAATAAGAGGGTTAGTTTAGGTAATCATAAGTATTGATTTATACACTATAAATATGAATTGTGAGTACTTATGTGGAGAATATAATAAGTATATTATATTATATATATATGAAGTAGGAAAGGGAAATGATTGATATGTGGTTTTTATTAGATTAGTAGAAGCTATAATGTATTAGAGTGAATAGGTATATAGTGAATTATTGGTAGGTTATAGGTGTTGTAAGCTGAAAAATATAGGATATATAGGTTGAGGCTATATAGTATAATTAGGGAAATTGGATTATTAGGGTGCATATTTTATAGGATAGGGTATAGTGAAATGTGTGAGTGAGTACATATGTTAGGAGGTGTGAATGAGTATGAGTGTTTTAGTGATATTATTAGAGATGTGTAGTGGATATTGAGGCTAGGCGTGTATGTTAGGTCGCCGTGGTACTATTCAATTTTGTTTATAGGAGTAGTGTGTTTGACATGAGAGGAATGTATAGTTGAATGAGTAGAGGGTATATAATAGAGGGTATAGGTTGGTTATAATTGATGAATGGTAATGATCATAGTAAGGGTGAAGTGTAACATGTATACTGTTTGCGGAGGTACTTAGTACCCTATGATGTGCTGTATAAGTGATAGCGCGGAAGGTGACGGATAATGGTATTGTATATATATAGAGGGGAGTTATGAATGATGATTTAGAGTGTGTGTATGAGAGTACATGTAAGGGGCTTAGTGGCCATAAATATATAGGTAATAGAGTATAATAGATTAGTTTATAAGTGATTTGAGAAGGAGGGTATGATGAAGGTAAGTAGTATATATATATGAGGGATTAAGTATGTTTAAGAGTATAGGGGTGTGATATATTATGTAGTATTGGATAGAAGTAAAGATTTTCTAGATATTTAGGTGAATGGAGTGATGGGTAAGTAGTGAGGATGATAAGGAGGATAGATAGAGTGATCATAATAAGAATTAAGGTGAAGGAAATGAACTTTGAGTGGTCTTAGTAAGAATAATATGTGGAATAGTGGAGGTGAGATGCATATACACAGAAAGTTAAGATAAGTATGTTGTGATGTATATATATTAACTCTGTGGTACCCTCAGCGGAATGTGTGTGTGTACACGCGAGAGTCGTGCCCACTGACTAGTAGTTATGTAGGAATTGCAAATGCCAGAGGTCCAGGAAAAAGTTGGAAAGTATTTGATAAGTAATAATGACGGTAGTAGTTATGAGGAGCTAGGTTTGTAGGGTCAGTTAGAAGTGAGAGAGGTATTAGTAGAAATATATAGGTTGAGTGATGAGGAGAGATGTGATTGTGAAGGAAATGGTGTCTGAGTGTGGAGAAGATAGGAGTAATAATAGTGAAATTGGTGAAGATTATGTATGTGAGGGTGCACATTATTATGAGAATGGTAAGGAACAGAGTAATGGCTTTAAGAGGAGTTATATAATGGGAAGGCGGATAGGGTGAATAGGATAGGTGTATGAATATGAGTGATAATAGGTGTAGAGATACTCATGAAAGGTAGGCGGATTGTGCGATTGAATAAAGGAAGATGCTTGTGTGTTAGGTGAAGTTGGTAAAAAAGGGATGGGATTGGAAATGAGGGTAGGTTGTGGTGCGATGTTTAGAATATAGAAGTGGGGTGAGGAGAGAATTATAGGGTGAGGGCGAGATGATGATGGTGATGAGTGTGATAATGAGTAGGAGGACATAGTACGTGACTCACACTAACTCCGCTACATATAGCGGGACATAATTATAGTGAAGGTTAATAAAAATATAATATAATATAAAATAATAATATATATATATATAATATATATATATATTATATATAATATATTATATATATATAAATTAATAATTAATTAATAAATATTATTTATATATATATTATAATATTTAAAATATATATAATATTTATAACAATATTTTTTTTATTATAACAGGGTATATATATATGTATAATATATATTATATATATATATATATATATATATATATATTATATATAGATTATATTAATAGTATATATTAATATATATATATATATATATATATATATTATATATATAAATATATATATGATAATTTTAATATTATATATTTATATATATATATATATTATATTATATATATATATTATATATATATATAATAATATATATATTATATATATTATATATATATTATACTTTATTATTATATATAAATAAATATTGATATATATATATATATATATATTAGTAACTTAATAATAATATTATATATATATTATATTAATAGTAATATATATATATAATATATATTACTATTAAATAATATTATATATATATATATATTAATATATATTATATATATAGTAGTATATACAACACTCCATTACGAACTTTCTATTCATAACCACAAAACCGCAAAGTCATAAAAGGTGGACCTTTCTATCAACTACTCGCATAATACTCGTGCCATAAACTGATAATGAGAAGGTGCTGTAAAGATAATAACGGAGTCATCGTATAACTTTACAAGGGTGCGTACCGTAGTAGGTGAGAAAATAAGGTCATAGTGATTCTATATTCTATATTACATATTAATATATATCTACGAGGTTCTTTATTCATTATTACTTATAATCATTTTATTTCTAGCTATGCATTGTAAGCACGTTGCGGCCAACCCCGACCTATATTGTACGAAATACGCTAATAACCGTGTAGTGTATAGAGCATCTTCACAGCGGTAGGTATTAAATAGATTTCTTGAAGTATTTATTAAAATCACTCCTGTCTACAGGGTGTACAGTAGTCATAAAGTAAAATATTAGAATAATTTGCTTCATTTTAGCAATTACGTATCCATACTGTCTTTAATCGATGAGATCAATTTACACATAACCCTACATTGCTTTCTCAATGACTCTTCTAAGACTCGCTCTCTCGCGACCAAGATATTTAATACTTGTATAGGGAACGTATCAGCGCGGTCTTAGCTCGCTGTATTGATCCTTGGATACTCGTCTCATATATCCCAATATAACAACGTACGAGAGTGTCGAATCCATTTAGTTGGAGTGTATATATTTTAGATTATTTAAGCTTAACTCAATTAGTGGGTCATTTCAATTATTCTCACGAGATATATATGACTCCATTACTCCACCGCGCGTTTCTATCTGATCCTCTTCCTATACAATTGGGTAGAATGGATACTTATATTCAGTATGTGTGAATATCCCGGTAACTCCAATCCGATATGATATGTTATATCTCTTAGTGTTAGTTATATATAGTAATCGATCGTTAGAGATTATCAGTTATTTCCTACGAGTTTACGAACGAGAATCCTTATCTTTTTCTCGATAAACAATACTGTTCAGTTATGTGAGATCTCTACCCACTCTCCATGCCTCCCTCTTGGCGCTAATACTCATTTATTTATCCATAGGTTTCATCTCCTGCACACATCATGCGTGTTTCAAGGACGTCTCTCTCTAGACCAGTATGTTTTATGTACTAAGATTATAGTTAATATGAAGGCTTTAGCTCAGAGCTAAGAAGTTTATTTTGCCCGTACTGAGGGATGGTCTCACAGATGAATAAAACGTTACCTTTATTAGACAGCTATTTTAGTGTGGACGATGTAGGTTCCTATAAACTGCTGATGTCTTGTCATCAGACCAGGTGACACCCACAAACTGCTCCTCCTCTCATAAAGATGGCGTACCCTATTTTGTACAACAATGCAAAAAACCACACATAATCACCTCGTACACGAGGGCTCGCGTCACACCAACGAGGGTTAACACAACAAAACGAGAGAGTCCTCATAAAAATATTTATAGATTCCTCAGTATGTATACTTCTACCGATAACGCCAGAGTATCCTATATTCGGCCTACTCAAGCCGGGGGTCATTATGGTTACAAGAATATAGACACAAATATGACTATACTAATGACAATAATAATAATATATAGGTGTTAGAGTCATCGTATCTTCTTCAATAACTTGGTTAATAATATGTTACTTTCCTTATATGTTTGCTAAACTTATGTTATGTATCCTAAAATGGTTCAAGTCGCTACGTACCATAAAGGGGTATAAGTATGGTGGAGCCCCCGCCCCCTTAAAAACCTAAAAAAATGTACTTAGAAAGCTGAAATTTGGTGTACATATAGAAGAGAATGAATGAATTGATATAAATATGAAATTAGAGAGTATGTTTATAATAATTATTATTATGTATACTGCGTAAACATATATGAGTGGCGTCACGGTAAGCCGGAGGCCGGAGCGATGGCTGGGTTAGGTTGCGTGCCATGATAATGAATTCTTAGGCTCCAGTCATATCTAATTAATATAGAACATAAATGTAGGTGTCTAACATCTTATGTTTATATATCAATCGGTATATAGATTACATTTTTGGTGTTTCAGACTCCTCACATAATGAGTTTGAGACCACCCTACGTCTATCGAAGGTGGTCCCCTTGAAAAGAAGTAAAGTACTTAGAATGAAGACTAATGAAGCATGAATTGTCAGGAAAAGGTAAAGAATAAGGAAAAAAGAAGAAGGTATCTCGCATGCATACGGATCTCAATATAAATTGAGATAGTGATCTGTATATGTGTATAGGTTACTCTCATGAACACCTCTCTCGACTGTGGAGAGCCTCAGGTATTGCTGATGTATATACCGTAATATATTAATGTATAAAATACTTGTACTTAACATCTTGATTATTAACGTTAAGTAATCATTATATATATTAATGAATTATTTCATAATAAATATATACTCATATTTGTGAGGATTCCTCTCAAAACTCTCAATATGAGTCTGAGAACCCTCTTCTAGGGTATATAGTGATTTATCTAACTTGAATAAGATAATAAGAAAAAGCTAGGTGAGGAAGAGCATATTAGCTGTAATCTCACTCTGGTATTATTCAACTCTTCTAACTCTATGAATTTCAGTGACATAGTGATGGCATATAGGATAATATAGATTGAATCGCGCAAAACACGCGGGACCAGTTTCTGAGAGTTCTTCTAGGACCCCCCGTCGCCCCAGTAATGGCTGTTCATGTTCTTAAAGCACACCCCGTCCTCTGGGTGCACCTCAAGCTTGAAGTACGCCTCTCTTAAGAGGGGCGTGGCTGGCAGGCGGCCGAGGTGTAGAACGCTATATATTTACTGCATATGTCTTGTGAACGCATGTAAGAATTACGTTATTATCTTTTCTGTTACACATGTCAAACGTTAACGATATTATAAAAGGCTGTTATACTATTTTATGTTATTTATCTTGTTCTTATTACATACGTAGTCTTCAATATCTCAGTACTATTAGAAACAGTTATCTCAACACCCCCAACATAAAGACACAACACACCCTAAACCAAAAACAACCGAAAAGTTACAGATTCCTATATACATTCGTGGAAATTGGTAATTGGCAAAACTTTTACAGTTCTACTTAATAAACGAATAGCAAACCTTACAGCTTTATGAGTTACGTCTTGATTGTGATGCAGTATCGTAGACATTAGTACCTTCGTCGCTGTGACTCTGTGTAGTAAGTGCATCTGTTCTAAATATGGAAAGGCGAACACGTCGAACAGCGGATATTTGGCTTATTTCACATACGATAAGAATTTCTGAAGAACTCAGCTTCCCATCAAAGCGGGAAACAATGCATTGTGTTTATGAACTACAAAATTGAACAAAAAACAAACAGGTGAAAATAGCCGCTCTGTCTACTGCCGTAGACGTATTGGCAGTGTGGGAAAAAGCAGGCATTCCAACAGTGTTGAAATGCCATGTCGTCGAGAAAATAAAGAAACTTTACAATGAATGGGAAAAATTAAAAAAGAACAGAAATAATAAGAAGAAACAGTCATGTGGTCTGATTCAGAAACAAGAGAGATGGAAAAACGACTTAGATAATCTGTTTGATTTTGCGCATGCAAATGCTCTTGACATGATACAGATAGACGAAGATCGTACGTTTTTGATGCTCCAACGGGAAAAAAAGACAAGGCAAAATGCGTTGGAGTGGGGATAAAACTATTACGGAAAGAAAAGAATTACCAGAAGAGGGATTATTGCTGTTTACAAGGGAAGAGAGGAAGCAGCAACGTTTGATGTAGCTGCGTTGTCAAGTTCAAGCACTTCAGGGAAGAGACTCAGATGCGCTCCCTGACGTCTACACATATAACGGGATACAGATGAAGGAATATGTGTTAGAAACCATCATCAGCCATCAATGTGAAGAGGAACGAAATCAAAAGCCAAAACGAATTGGAAACTTATGACACAATCCATGTTTGCCAGCTCTTGATGCTACCAAAAATAAGTGGACAGATCTGCTTCACAAATCTTGATCCCAGCAGTAGAAACTCTTGGTCACAACTGTGAAAAATATAGCATCAGCTATTCATCAATAAGACGAGCAAGACAACAAAACAGGAAGAAAATGGCAAAAAACTTGCTGAAGGATTTCAAAACAAATTTTCCCCTGCAAATACATTGGGATGGCAAATTAATGGAAGATATTACCGGTCATGAAAATATCGAACGACTGCCAGTCCTAATTTCTGGACTAGGTGTTGATAAGCTTCTTGGCGTTCCGAAGCTTACCCGTGGAACAGGTAAAAATATTGCAGATGCTGTATATCAATTAGTATCGCAATGGGATATATCTAAGCAAGTCAAGTGCATGTCTCCTTTGACACCACTCCAGCCAACACAGGTAATAAGAGTGATGCCTGTATGTTACTAGAGCAACAGAGATGGGGCGTAAACACATGCCTGTGACTTTTAGCGTACATTGTTACATGAATTTTAGCATAGCTTATTTATTATAATTAATCTTATACTCAAATAGCCCGCTTGTTCACTTGTGTGTTCTGATATACATTTTTGTCTCCTGTTTCTCATAGGAATAGAACATTATCTACTTTTACTAGAGTATTTAATCATTGAGCGTTGGGTAAGGAGACAATTGATACGACAAAGCCAATAAGGCAGTAGCGCAAATAGCCCCAGAGGGCCCTTCCCTTCAGCCCTGGGCGGCATTATTATGCTCTTGGTGAATGTTCTTTGATTTTTATTCTGCATTATAAAATATGACTTACTGAGTAGGCTGGGGTATACTGTTTATATGTCCTCGATGATTCATCATTACAGCACTAAAATATATATGACTCCTTTCACATTGAGCCATCTCGCACACTCACAACATTCTCGGACAGATGAAATAAATACTTCATTTTACAAACTTGTTTATAAAACAAATTATTAATATATCGTAGTATGACGTGATTACGAATATTCTCTGAAAAAATAGAAAAAAAATAAAAAAAAAAAATCAAAAAAATCACAAATTAATTGATTTTAATAAAAATAAATCAAAAAAATCACCTCTCAAATAATTAATAGCTACATCCCATGCGACTACAATATAATATATATATAGTACAAACTAGACCTGAGCAGAGAACTCACGTGATTCACATAAGAGAAATATATATAAAGAAGTCATGTAGTGATATATATCAGTTCATATTGTGATTTAGTGAGATATAATAGAGCGAGAGACAGATCCGAAACACCACGACTCGTAAATGAGATAGTACAAGAAATTTCTGAGAGAGAGAGAAGGACTGGGATATCATATAGAGTCTTTTCCTTTTTACTTTATTGATGAAAACATGTTGAGATAATAATACACCACTCGTAGCATCAGTAGTATTTCAGATATAGAGATAAGAATCTCCGAGTACCAATAAATTATGCAAAGTTACATAGAGTAAATGAATTAGCGGATTGCGTCCTTCCACGCCATTGCATACTATTGCTCTAGTATTAATATGGGTATAGTTTACGACACACAGTTTATAGGCATGAACGTCCTCTAAAGCAGAAGAATATACCCAGAGGATATCTCATCTTCGCGTTGATTTTTATATTCTCCTTAGTTATAAGTTATTAATTTCACTCTATCTTTGAGATGTATTCATCAAATCTTGGTCGGTTAAAGCACGTATCTTGGATAGATATAATTTTTTAGTAAGATGCGTAGGTTACAGCGGGGCATCCATAACCATAACTCGGGTCTCTCTCTCTGTTTTCTCGGATTCTCGGTATTCTATCTTCCAAAAGGCTGAACATATAAATAGTATCTCAAGCCGACAAATTGACTGGTTTACCATTGCCATAGATGATTTGATTCCTTCTTAATAGTAGTGTTCCGATCGCCAGATTATTTGAGGTATCATATTTTTATACTTAATGTTATAATTCGAGATATTGTAATTCTGGCTGTAGCCCTTTCTTAGCTGCTGATGCTCTTACTCTGTAACCATAGACACCATCAGATGCAATTGATACGTAGACATATCTCGGATGTCATGATTTGTGTGGAGATTCACGTGGAGTTTGTAGCATGACTCTAAGAGATATGGAAAAAATTAGATAGGTCATAATTGCACATGCTCTATAGAGAGAAACAAGGAATTCCAGACCGGAAAAAAAAGAGCACCCATAAAATCCTGAAATCCCTCTACACCGAGTAGTCCCTCTCTCTAAAACTCAAAATCCTGATGGTTTGCAAGTTATATCAAGTCCTATAAAAACATCACAAACGATTAAGCTCTTTAAACCTTTTAAACATGATATACTATTATCACACTCACACACATTTCAGAGCAAATGACTGACGTGCAGAGTGGAACTAGTGTGACTGGAGAGGTTCCTTATACTAGTAGGCAAGGAATGATATTCATTACACAGTAGGATGCTAAGAAGGTGATTTACCAAACTAACCGTTAAAAATACTGTGCACACGTGTAGGGGTGGGCGGCTAATAACAAATGATCAATAAGCAATCTCTGAATAACTTTAATCGTTTGCAAGCGCCTCTTAATGAAAACTCACGTTGAAACCTCCTACAAGTATGATATCTCAATATAACTTTTCACATGCTTGTAGCGCAATATCTTAATTCGCCTGAGGAAAATAACAAATAAACAATACTCCTTATATCAATCATAGAGTAACTTATAAATATATTAATATATAATAACAGTATGAAACTGTATTGTGGTTATATATATTGCTAATCATATAGGGGTAAATCTATCTCACTCATTATATAAAAAAATAGTTAACGTGAAAGCTTAATTATATGTCATGTATACTATCATAAGTGATAGATGTTAGGAATAATCATAATGCGATACTAAATATGATATTTTACGAACCTTTAATATTAATTACAAATAACTCAAAAAGTTGAATACCCAGGTTTCAAGACCACTTCAAGTAAGAATACCATGCATCCTTTAAAATTGTCATTTTTTATTACCATAAAATATATATTGAAGAAAACACAAATTGGCTAGGTAGTATTGTGGCTTGAATAAAACCCTAACAATATTAAAAAATTTTGCATTCAAATATTTAATTCCACCATTTGATATCATTAGTATGCTTAGATAGATTTTACATTTTATAAAATCATTATAATGTAAATATATAAAATTACAATATAACTATCTCACATCATATAAGAATTAAGAAAGTTATATATATATATGTATTGTTGAACAGTGAGTAATGACATAGTAGTATATTTATATTTAAGATAAATTACATTATTTATATATTTAAAATATTAGATAAAGGATATTATTGATTATATTCTAATATATAAATTTTGAATCCAAAGAATCAATCTAGTATATATATATATATATAATTAGATTATAATCATGTACTCAATTATTTTATATATATATATATCACCTTATAGTGGAACAAGATGTATCCTAGTCGATGCTCTCTCCTGCTTGTTAAAGTCCTGCTCACTCGTAATATGTCATAGTAGCTAGAGGTGTTGTTAGCACGAATATACTTGACTCTCAAGTAGGAATTGGTTTATAATGCTCTAACTTTCTCATTTTAAACAGAAATCCCTACTCTATACTCTATAGATAAGCTAGACTCCTATAGATAAAACACGAGAGTTCTCCTGAAATGATATTATATAAAAAAGCGAACTAGTATGTATACCTCTTCGCTTACAAATATGCTCTTTCTTTACCTTCATACTCTCTTCACCCTCCTACATACCATCCGTATGCGTTACTCACTGTCAATTTCATAATTTGAAGATTGAGGTAATGACTAAGTTCCAGAATAAACCAGGTACTAGTGTAATTTGTTGATT
Organism: Trachelipus rathkii; assembly: GCA_015478945.1. Classification (NCBI taxonomy): domain Eukaryota; kingdom Metazoa; phylum Arthropoda; class Malacostraca; order Isopoda; family Trachelipodidae; genus Trachelipus; species Trachelipus rathkii. The sequence goes on along the minus strand of JABUQX010058895.1, from coordinate 9,244 downwards.
TGTAGGTCATCTAATCCACTTAAATGAAAGGTAAGGAATACTATATAACCTACTATAATTGAACCCTATATCACTTAAACTAATAATGTATATAAATATAAGCGTTATCAAGTGACTGATAATGATATAGTCTACTCTGATAGATAGATTGATATGCAATATAAATTACTATTAATTATCTATAGTAATATCATGATATGATATATATTATTCTTCAAGTAATCTTTAATCCCTTGATCCTAGCTGTCATTTGCATGAAAACAGTGTTAGCTATTAGATCGTAAAAAGGTCGTGAACATAGAATGATTGCTATATATACCATTTTGACGTAAACTCAAATTCGGCTAGGCTGATACCTTATCTCGTCCCATCCACCTGCGTTGCTCATCGCCATATATATCTCGGAGATAGAGGCTTGCGTGAGTGACCTCTCCAAGAACTCAATTAATAGTTGTCCTTCAGGATGAAATTACGCCTCTAAGTTGTGCTGATTTTAATTATATAAATTATTACCCTTGAGTAGTCTCTATCTAATGTAAACAATACTTAAATTATTTTAATACTTTCTTAGCAGGAGTATATTATACCATTCTACTCTCTCAATTTGTGAGATAATATTGTAATACCCGATAAATACTCATGTAATGTTAAGTTAAACAACTTTGTTTCCACATCGTATTAATAGGTACTTCGCTGTAGTGTGATATTTCAAGAGAATAGATTTTCTAGATTTCCTAATATTAGTCTCTATAGTATAGGTATAGTTATTTCACTTTTATTAATCTAACTTTTAAGAGATAGGCGTATATATCTATATATCTAACTGTAAGATATACAATAATCTGTTGTTTCAGTGGGATCACAGATGACACCGAGCTGCTGCCGACAGGTGTCTTTATCTTATATTAATTATTAGAGTGACGAATTGAGAGGGTATAATTGAACGGTTTTAATATCGAATAAATTCTTAGTGATATCTACAGTGACTTGGTATAGTGAATAAGATCTTCTTAGAAGAAGAATGTCAGACCGTATTAATACGGTTACCAGTAAAATTACTGATATGTTATCTGTAGGTTATTTATTATACCAGCTATTTATCTCATATATGTGCAAAGTGACCTCTTCGTATCTTTTAGAAATACATATAAAAATAATACCGCAGACTGGAGATGAGGATCTAGTTTGCATCGTATACTGAAATTTTAATTTAATAAATGTTTCTTATATTAACTTCTATATATAAGGATTATATTTGCAGCTGATGCACCTATATGATTATAAGTTTCATTTAGAGATACACTTTACAATCTGATTAAACAGGTATATATACAGGTATAATGGTATATAATTCTGTAAATATACTATTAGATCGTCAGATGATGATAAGTAGTCTTATTATCCGCATGTGGTTTCATTCTCTCAGCTTTCTGTGTCTTCTCGTCATAAATGAGACCACACTGTCCCCCACCTTATGGGATCGAAGAATACTGATTCCGATTAATATATATAATATAAGTTATCCTGGTATATTATGAACTCTAGATGAAGGTGGACCTATACCGGTGTTGGAATTTGAAATGTTATTAGGTATACTAGTGAATATTGATGCTGTATAATGATATATATGGTTTATCAGTTACACTAATCTGTGAGTGTTATATATAGTCGATCATTGAGTAAGAAGTATCCAGTGATATACACTCTTGATACTAAAGCATGTCTGGTGACTGTAAGGTATATGAGGTTAGTGAACAATGCAAATCTTGTACTTATAGAGTGGATTACGCCATAGATGTCTCTGTTAAGAAGCTATAATATAGCAAGCCTGCCTCACAGGAAAAAAATGTATCTTTCTTTTTTTCTCCAGGAATGAGTGTTCACTCGATTTATAGTAAGGTCTATAGATGACTTTGCAGTGTTTAGATGTAGAGAAAAATGGACTATTACGCATGTCAGTCCAAGAATTTAGGCATCATAGTATCTTGAAGAATAACAGGGAATACAATCATGCGTTTTTTCTTCTGAGAGCGTCTTATCTTCTTTAGATACTAATATACACTTTTTTCTTAACGTCTATTATTAATTGTCATACGTTCTTATTACCATTGTTACTCTAAGCTATCCCTGTGGTTTCAGTTTTTTTAAGTGGACTTTCTCTTTGGATATTTACATACATACTATTCATTTTCTATCCATATAACATTATCACTCCTCGTGAATTCAAGTACGTTCCCTCGACAGAGCCCTGCTTTGTTTAGATGACTACCCCGTTAGCTCCTTATGTCTGTCGTGACTATCACATGCTGTGAACGGGGTGAATTACTATCGCCTAGGGTCGAGAAACCTCAATAAGAGAGAACTATATAATATACCATAAATAATAATTCATGCACAGTACAATATCTACCTCTTAACATCAATAATTGATTCGACACATTCATCATAATTATTGACAAAAAATACTTCTTGCCATGCACAAAATACCCTGTTCATAATATTACGTTCCAAACAGAATATACTCTGTTCCCTTCCTCGATTATATACATGATTAACTGGTGCGCCTGATACTTCTATCGCTGACTCGTGTCGAATACTTCTTATCAGAGCGACTAGTAGAGAGTAATGGACTGAAAGAAATAGATATTTAATTTATAGACGTAGTTACTACATCTAATCGGTTTAATGGGGCTATATAATCTACACCTAGGCTGGCCATATGCCTGTCTCTCTCTGTCATTTGAGGAGGGATTCTGTCTCCATTGCCAAGTTTTCACTATTTTTAATGATATCGTGTGATAGTGATTCTCTCTCTGACTCATGAGAGTATTACAAAAATAATATAGCTCCCTCAATGACGTTGATACAGTGTGTAAAAGTCCAGTAGTGCTTCAAGTCTTGCGTGTGCATAAATATAAGTAAAAACGTTAAATTACATATCGATTATTAATTGTTATCCGTACTCATAAGAAGAGATGGTTATTTCCATCTACCTCACTCTCACACCTTGTAATTAATAATAGTGCATTTTACGTCATATGCAGTACACCTTAATATGTTATATTCAATTGTTATCTGAGAGGTAAATATATAATATGAAACATATTAGGAATGAAGCTGATTCACAATACCTTTATGCTCCTTCTCTCATGTAGGTAAAATGAACTCACCCTGTGATAATTAAGAGGCCATTAGATAGTATTTCGCCCCTATGACCATGAGTAGATGAGTGTCCATGCCCGAACTATATCGTGTCTGGAAATGAATATTCTGGCTCCGCCATAGCACAGGCCCTTTGGCAGTGCGTGAGCCAAAGATCACCCACAGTGACTTGGTTAACATTTTGCTGAGGAATGTGTGATTATATTAATTGATTAGAGGAAGATCAAGTCCTCTCGCGATTGAGCTACAAGTGTAAGAACTGTTAGTTTCAAGTGATCACGTGGATTTGGGAAGAATTCTCAATGCCAATTATCCAGCTTGTCGTCAGTATCTAGCTGTACCAAGCACTCTAGAAGACTCTCTCTACTAGCAGCTTCGTGTTCCATTCCACATACACCTTACTCGAACTCACTCGAACATCCGTATTCCATGAGATTATAAGCATTCTAGATGAAGAAGTCTTCCCAGAGATTTCTGTGTGTTCACAGCAGTGCAGATCTAGAAATGTGATTAAATGTAGCAATCATGCAAGCGACACAGTGCTTCTATACAGAACAGTTCTCCCAGGAGACGATCCATGATTTAGTAACGAGGAGTTTAAGTCTCTCCAGCAGGTGATGTGTCTGATTAGACTAAGGTTAGAATTATGTAGAAAATCATATTTACTGCAATATTCAAGGCCTCGAATATCGTTACAGCAAAAACAGTAAACTGTTTTTCGATAGACTAGAGATATCATGATGAGTAGCTACTTCCGTCCGAGTTAAATTTACTATCTCGTACGATAGTGTATAAACACACCATAATATACTTTCAGTGAACAATATTCTCACTACCTTGAATTTGTCATCGAGCGTGTTATAAAACCCAGGATAACTGCTGTACCAGAAGTATTTTTTGTTGCTGTAAATTGTGATTATGATATTTCTCATAACGACATAAAGTCTTTGTCGAAAGAGCGTGCGTTGATTAGCTCTCTATATATTGATACCAACTGACGAAGTCTGAGTGAGGCTATTTACGTAATATATCTATCTCGTCTATGTATCCTAATCATGTAGTGCGCATTCTCAAGTCCACCTCATAGAGCACTCCATACTCTATAACAGTGGTATGAAGAATAGGGGGAATTTAAGATTAACTCAAGGTATAATGGTAATAATCTCTCTGTAGCACAGAATATGAGCTTAGGAGATGTATACTGATCCATAAGAATTGCAGCGAACAGGATGTGGGTCGTTATATAATAGACAAATGATCTACGATCTTTCTGCCAGATGTTTTCAAACCGATCTTACTTGATGACTAATGATTAATGAGTCTCTGCGCTAGATTATCATAGACATCTGATTATATATTATGAATCTAAACTAGTAGTTAACGCCTGTTGCCATATGCCTCTCGTCGCACGCATTTTCACCAGATACTGTTGATATTTAGTACCTTCCTGACCCTCATATAAGTATGAAAAGACCCACTAGAGTATATTATTCTATAGTTTGTATATACATTATTTGACTGTCGAGAGGAAAATTCGACTAGAGTTGGTTAGTGCTATCTTTGTACCATTTATTCTGTTTATAATATAGAACAATCCGCCTTTTTGAATGGATTCTCGGCGAGTGCGTAAATCATTCTTTGATTTCTCCTAAACTATCCTCAATTACTCTCAACACCCATGCTTAGAAGAACAATTCTGTTTTAGGTACTACCTTAACTACTAACATGTATGACTTCTCGATGCAACACATCGTTTGCTATCATATCTCTTTATTATGCTAGTCAAATTTTCTTACCGCTCTAAAGAAGCGACTCTTACTAGTGATACTGATGAGCAAGACTCCAAGCTGTGATACTCCTTGTAGATCTCATCGTTCCCTTTTTAAATTCTCTAGCAACACTTCTATGTGCTCTTATATGGGAGGATCGACCGAATGAGAGTGTCATATTCATGGCATTTCTACTAAGGAGTATGATTCCTTTCTGCCTTCGAAAAGTATTAGTGTCCTTATGTAATAGCAATCGTATAAACTGAAGCATTTATAGGCGTGAGCTACACCTCAAAAGATATGTCATGACACAACTTATTACGAAGTTGATACCTATCCTTATAGTAGAAAATAGCTTCTCTTGCGCTCGTATACTTCGTAAAATAGTGTGTACTGGCGGAACTCATGCTTTCTTACTCGTAGCGGCTTTAAAAGTTTACTTCCTTATCTCATTAATAGACATTAGATATGGGAGTTCCAGGGAATTAACATCTAGTGATATGCGTATTCAGTAATAATTTCCTGAGATAATCGTGTGCATAACCGATAACAGAAATTGTGACAGGACGGTTTCCATCTCACGCACACTATTACTCGCTGTAGCATGGTCAGAGATTATAGGATACTACTCATAGTGCAAAGATCAGGCGCGATACACACATGATGACAGTAACTAATTGTTTGGCTCTGCCCACTTTGCACACCCGCCGCTCGATATCGTTCAGGTTATCTAGGTTGTGTCCATTTCATTTTTTAAGAAAGCTGCGTTTTTTAACTACAGTAGATATCTGACGAGCATTACGTCAATAGTAAAAATTAATAGTATATATTTCGAATAACCCTCATTATTATTATAATGCATATATAGTTTATTGTTCATTCCGTATTGAATCTAATTGTCCAAAACATTATCGAATTAGGCATTTTATTTACTTAACTCATTAACAATCTGAGTTTAGTATATACTTTGTTCGCTGGTGATTTGTTTTTTATGCGTGAATTTAACGTGTGGAAATTTTAATCCACGCGTAAAAACTCAGAGCTTTAATGTGTTATGTTAAGTTAAAAGCATACTTACATCCCTTACTTTTTTGATGAACTATCTCCTTCAATAGCGTCTTTGTTCTTCTCTCTCAAAAACATAGTGGATTGTACAATCTACGTGATGACAAAGCGACATAGGTCGATATATCTCGACAAAATAAGCTATTTGGTTCTCTCAGAGTCATAGAAGTTTACACTGATTATTATAAAAACTCCGACTCCGCCTTCAGAACTTGTCTCTATGTGCTCTCGACATAAACTGACATCACATGTTGTGATTGAGCAGCTCAAGTGTATATAAGTTTTACCTTCAGTGTGCTACCTATAATATAAGTGAAAACTGGAGAATAGGAGGAATATAGATATGTGATATATATATTAAGTTTATTACATGAGCTATCATTTAATATATGTATTTTATATATATCTCACTTCTTCACTATTTTCTCCTTTTTTAAGTTAAATACTCTAACGACATCATTTTATAATAAATTCTCACTGTCAAGGTTAGAGATCGATGAATATATATTATAATATATATATATATATAAAATATTATATATATATATATTAATATATATATATAAAATATTAATATAATATATTATTATATATATTATATATATATATTTAATATATTAATATTAATTATATTATATATATATTATAGTATATAGTATATATATACATATACATATATATATATATATATATATTATTATACTATATATATATATATATATATATATATATATATATATATATATAGGATATATATATATATATATATATATATATATATATAATTATATATATGATAATACAAATTACGAATTAATCCATTTAGGTTTACTGTATGGGATTTTTCTTATTCTTCCTCTGGTAACACGCTTAAATTTATCTGAAGCGTAAGAGGTACCTGACGGACTTGTATCTGGTCTAGGCATCTTGGGGATGTTATCCAAGTCTGCTAATCTTTCTTGTAATTTAAGTATGAAAGGTTCGGGGAAGTTATAGTCTTGAGTTCGTTTGTTTTGATGCTAGGGCCATTCCTGTAAAAGCACCTTAATCTTCCAATCACGTGGAGAGATCTGCTTCAGTCAACATAATTTTGGATCCTTTGACAATTTCATTATCGATAATGATTTGTCCTAATTCATTCTCATGCATAATTGATCTTTTTAAAATATTATATAAGCTGTCAGCTTGCGACCTCTATTGGTAAAGCTCTCCTTCCCAGGATATTTTTAAAAGGATCTTCGTTTTTCACAGCAGGTATTACCTCCGCAGGTGTTGTTGAATCATTTGAGATTGACTTACTTAATGAGGCATATAGATATGTAAGTTTTTAAGATCTATTAATTTCTGTATGGCTTCTTGATATAAGGCACGTTTTTCATGAATGTTGATGTCTGAATTTAATATCCTAAGCACTTCTTTTTCATAATTGTTTATCGTTCAAACTTTGGATCATGTAAAACTTTGAGCTATAGGTTGCAGATAGATGGGCCTGAATCATTCTGGATCATGCAGGACTCTGGTGTTGTAATTGTTGAGAATTGCTGGAAGAAGGTAACCCTATGGTAAGGGTGTTGTATAGGCTTGTACTGTCTGAGGCTGTTACTAGAGGTTGACTGGTTGGGTTGTATGTTGAATCAGAATGTGTTAGTATTATTATTACTTCATTTTTCTCATACTCATTATATGGTAATACAACCACCTTTCTTCATTATTCTGATATCCACTTAGTTATTAAAGGGGCTTATAACAGAAAAAAGTAAAGGTAGGAACACTCCACCTCCTTTCTGAAAAAACTTTAAAAATAATTTCAGATTTTTATATTTAGAAGAGAGGTTTTTAATGATTGCTTCTGCTGCCGGCGAAGCTTCAGCCTTCTGAGGTTGTTTAAAGGAACATTTCCTTTTATAAGATTTAAAGCAGACTTCGCATACACACTGGATGAATTTTCATCATTGCAGATTAGTTTACGTTTTTCAGCTGTTTTCGTTTTTTAATTTTTTTATAAGAGGTAAACACTTACAACTAGAGTACGCAATATACCGGTATGTATACAGTTTCAATTTCGAATGTTAAAATGTTAGTACGGAGCAAAACTCTATACGTGTTTTTAGGATGAAGTTCACACATTAAATAACCATGAGGAACAGATGTAACTTCTTTATATACCTTTAAGAAGTCTTTACGTTGTGATGGAAACATTTGAGAGGCTAATACATTGATCTGATTCATGTCTCTTCTCTGACCGAAGAGTAGTAGATATTGGGTGTTTAAAGATATATCTCTCATATACTTATTCTGATAAAAAATGTTCTGGGTGATGAAAAATACAGAGATCTTTAAATGATGGGAATATACAGTAAACGTTTCAGCTATTTCTTCATTTACTATGCATTAAATCATCTTAATACAATGAATTTTATGACCATTCACATTATCCAACGATTGATGTCGTCAGATTCCCTTCATAAAACTTGAATTACATCTGATATTCTTGCAAATTTTCCTGATAAACACTTGATAAACACCATATTATTTACTGGGTGTGCTTGTTTCAAAAATTTCCATCTCTCTTAATATGTTTAATAGCCAGAAAGGTTTTCCCGCATCCTGTGGGACCTGATACAAGACAAGTAGCAGGACTTACGAAACATAAATTTACACACATCCATACTCTTAAAATATTCTTTTTTTAATATAAAGTATTTTATATATATATATATATATATATATATATATATATATATATATATATATATATATATTAATTATATTATTATACTTTAATGTTATTATAAAAAATATATAATTATATATATATATATATAAATATATATATATATATATATATATATATATATATAATTATTATTATATATATATACTATAATATATATAATATTATATATATAGTATATATATATATAGAATAATATATATATATATATATATATATATATATTATATATATATTAATATATATTATTAATATATAATATATATATATTTAATTAATATATATATATATTAATTCTACTAAAAGTTATTATATGAAGTTATATTTTTTCCATCCTAGTAATAATGTGATGTTAGAGTTAGTAAATATTATATATAATATATATATATATATAATATATTATATATATATACTATTAATATATATATATATATATATTAGTTATATATATATATATATATAGGGATTGTGTTGATGAGTATGTGTGGTGTGATGTGTGTTAGTGTGTGGTGGT
>JABUQX010058893.1:72500-75915 GCA_015478945.1 Trachelipus rathkii | reverse complement strand
GTTGTGCTTCGTTCAGTTGGTTTGGAACCGTTTTCGCATTTATCATTAAGTAACTTTCGCGTTTCGTGCGCCACTTCATCTATCTATCTATCTATCTATATATAACAATATATATATATATATATATATATATATATATATATATATATATATATATATATATATATATATATATATATATATATATATAAATATATATATATATATATATAATAACTATACTATATATATATATATATATATATATATATATATATATATATATATATATATATATATATATATATATTTCTTATAAGATAATAATAATATATATATTTATATATAATATAATATAATAATAATAATTATATATAATAATATATATATATATATAAAAATAACAATAATAACTAATAATAATATATGTATATATTCTTTAACTATAATATGTATATATATATTCATATATATACTTATATATATAATATATAGATAATTTATAATAATAATAACATATGTAATAGATATAATATATATAATATAATATACGTAATAATAATAATAATAATATATAATAATAATAATAATATCTTTCTTCTTTATATATATAACATATAACAACAACCAATAATAACAATATAATATATGTATATAATAATATAATAATAATATAATAATATATAATATATACGTAATATATATATATAATAATAATATGTATATATATATATGTATATAATATATATATATATATATATATATATATATATATATATATATATATATATATATATATATATATATATATATATATATATATTTCGTTCTCTTATTCCTTTACGATATACTCACTCTCTCTCTCTCTCTCTCTCTCTCTCTCTCTCTCTCTCTCTCTCTCTCTCTCTCTCTCCAATCTACTTTCATTTTATTCTTCCCTTGTTTTCAATTTTAAGTCTTTTTATTCTCTAATTTTATTAACTCATTCCCTCTTCCCTCTCTTCTTTCTCTATCCCCAAACTTTAAACTTATTATAAATTAAGAACTTAAAAAGTCATTTAAATATTAAGTGTTTTAAAAACATATCACTTCACATGTTGGAGCATATGAAAACTATTTTGTGTACGTTTTAATAAAGAGATGCACCTATACATGTTGGAGATGGCTGAAACTGGCATTGCAAAAAGAAATTCCCACATGAGTTGTAAGTGGTTGGAAACGGACATGGATTAGACTTTTACAAAGTACTCAAACTTTTCAAATAAAATTTCCAACGAAAAAATATTAGTTAAATTTGCATACTAATAAGTAAAAGTTAGTGACCATAAGGTTGTTTTATGGGAAATTTCATTAAAAGGTTTTAAAAGTGGGCCCAATTTTGTAATTTGGGATTTGGGATTAATTTCATTTGGTGGAAGGGGAATTCAATAAATGACTGCCCCAGGGAATCTAATTTTGGGACATGGAAATTGTGATGAAAACTGTTGGTTTCTCTGTTAATTGTAGAAAAATTTCAATAAATAATTTTAACCACAAATTCCATTTTTTTAATTTGATATTAAAGTTTAAACCAAATATTTAATTAACTTTTAAGCGAATGTTCTAATTTTGACACTTGGGTTCATTAGCATATTAAGGTTTAGAAGCACCATTCTTATAAAATTTAGTTAAACAGGTTTATCAGTTTTTGTAAGTCTGAAATCTCTGGAATTTTTTACCAATATAGGGATGGACGATGCTGATTGATATTAATTAATTATTTTTTGAAAGATTCTTGGAACGTAAGACTTTATGCAGAAAAACAAAAAAAATAATTTTATAATTTTCAATTTTAAAATAGGAAAAGATTGAATTTTATGTTTAAAGGTTTTTATTAATTTCCTTTTTATTAATTTATTCTATTTTTTAAAACGAGCCACAAATACACACACAAATACAAACGCAAGCCTTCATAACCTGATCTAACTATCTTTCAAAATGAGAGATGAGTGAATTAGCCTAAAACTAAATATTACAAAATGGACGATAAAAAATAAACAAGAATAAAAGTTGGCAAAATAAACGAATATATATAATAGAAAAATGAGAATAAAAAATAAAAGAACTAGGAAAGAAAGATAAACAAGATGAAAAGATGAAAAATTTACAAAAATAAAACGACATGAAGGGAATATAGGAAAAAAGAAATAAATGACATAATGGCCATGCAATAAATAAGGACACGCTCCTCCTACCTTTTTATCCGTCATTTTTCTGACTTTACAATGGAGAAATGCTGTTGTGCCAACTTGTGCTGTTTGGTTTCGGGCTGTTAAGTTACGGTAGTTCAGTAATCGAACGTCTTCACCCAATACCGATCCTTTTTCTGGGTCCCACATTTTTTGTGGGCTGTTTTTGCTTTCTGTAATATATATATATATATATATATATATATATATATATATATATATATATATATATATATATATATATATATATATAAGAACCAATTATATATACTCTTTGTTATCTTATATATATGTATGTTTACATAATAATAATAATAATATATATATATATATATCAACTAATATATATAATATAATATATATATATAATAATAATATATAATATATATATATATATATATATATATATATATATATATATAATAATATATATATATATAATAATAATAATAATATATATATAATCTGATTTATATAATAATAATATGTAATAATAATAATACAATAATACAATATAACATAATAATATATATATCTTTTCATAATAATAATAATAATAATATATATAATATATAATAATAATAATAATAATAATAATATATATATAAAATAATAATATCATAATATATTATATATGTATATATATATGTAATAATATATGATATGTAATATCAATAATAATAAATATGTATATGTATATATAGCATATATAGTGTTTGTAATAATAATATATATATAATAATAATAATAATAATATAATATATAACTCATATATAATAATATCCTTCTTCCCAATATATATGTATATAACCAATAATATATAATAATATATATATATAATAATAATAATATATGTAATAATATGGAAATAATAATATATAATATAACCAATATAATATCTTCTTCTTCTTCTTTATATATGTACATAAGATTATATGTAACTTAATAGCAATATATAATATATATATATAGTAATAATAATAATATATATAAATATATATATAATAACAATAATAATATATAATATGTAATAATAATAATAATAATTAATAATAATAATAATATGTATATATATATATATATATATATATATATATATATATAACTATATATATATATATATATATATACCTCCTTATCTTCTCTATATTACAGTGCACCACTACTCACGGGCAAAGCCTAATCTAAATAGATGAGAGTATTTTTAA
>JABUQX010058893.1:62500-70000 GCA_015478945.1 Trachelipus rathkii | reverse complement strand
CTTTTTTATTATTCATCAGATTAGAGTAAAATTTTCAGAGCTAATAGAATTAAGCAAGATCAACATTTTTTTATAGAAATATTTCGTATACCAAATGATTTTGCCGTTGCAAGCAGTTCAACATCTTGGCTTTTTTACTCAAAAATAATTTTTTTTATATCGAGTTGACATTTAAGGGTATAGCAAAAAATCTGCAAGACATTTTTATAGCTTTCCTATGTGTTTTTTGTTCAAATATAATAAATTTTGATGTTTTTTATAACTTGATAGATTTGGGAAATAAGAAAATAGGCCATATTTTGAAAAAAAAAACAAAAAAATTATTGACATAACGCAGCTATGTTTGAGATATTTCATAAAACATTTGTGTATTGCGAGTATTTCAGTGACTTCCGTTTTTTAAAATATTTTGTAGTTCAGCTGGAATTCACTTTTAAAAATTGTTGAGTAAAATGCTGATTCATGTCATTTGGGATGAAATTACTTAAAATCTACCAGACATTTTGCAAATGTCATCGAAATAAAAATTATAGAGCTTGCTTTCTTCTTTCGAATGGTGTATCATTTACCCGAATAAATTTAAACAACATTTTGCAAGTACTGTCCCTTTATTAAGAGAAATCAATTTTTTTGCGTTTTTTTTAAAAAACGAACAGAAATAAGAAAGCTTTTTTCTAATTGCAGTAAGTTTAATAAAAATTACACATTTTTAATATTTAATAAACGAGCCTTTAACATTTTTCAGACAGGTTGACCTTTCGGAAATTGAATGTACGAAATTTCTGTTTGTTGTTCGGGTTGCATTAGTTTGGTGCCGCGTTCAAGTAGTGATTCAGTCAAATTAATTTTAACGGCAATAATATTATTTCTCAATTGTCTTCTAAAAATGAATTTTCAATTGCTTTGAATTTTTATTGTTTCCAGATCTATTCCGTGAGCTTCCAAAAATTGTATACTGTTCGAACTTAGTGGCATGGATTCCCAGCATACTTAAATATGGACTCTTCTAAGCATTTAGATTCCTTCATTTTAGCTTAATCAAGCAACTAAAGCAAAGATGAGTTCAATTATGGTTTTGTAATGTTCATATCAAATTGTAGCATGCCAGTTCCAAATACTGACATGGCGCTCAAACCATGAACTGAGGTGGGTTCTCTTTGCTGAAGACATTATGCATCAAAAGCTTACCAACCTTCTACGAATGTACAACAAGGATTACTTCTGCTCACTGGATGATTAATTCATCACTGAAAACGACTTGAAAAAAATTAAGTGGGCCAAGAAAAATTTGAAATATAAATTCAAAATCTCGTATAAGAGAATTTAATGAAAAATTTATATTATAATGAAAGCTGACGTGAAGCATACATTTTCTGAGTCTTATTTCTGCCAGTTGGTGAATTCCTTTCCTTATAATAAAACTTCTCCTTACCACAAGTTCGGTTATATCAATGACATGAGATTTTAAATTATATTTCCAAAACTTTTTCTTGCTCTCTTAATTTTAAGCAGATCTTTTCAGTGATGAATAAATCATTCAATGCAAAGAAAAATCTTATCAGTACATTCTTAGAAGGCTTGGAGAAACATTCCATGCAGAATGTATCCAGTAAAAGTAAAAACATTCAACTTAGGTAATGACTTGGAGTGTAATGTTAGTGTTTGGAACAGGCATGATCGAGATTATTAAAGGTACAATGTGTAAGAAGTACAAAACCATTCTTGAACCCATTCTTTGCTTTAGTTTCATCATTTGGCTAAAAGGAAGGCTCTGGTTGTTTAAAAGATCTTTTATTTATTAATAATGGTACTCCATTTCCAAGTTTTGGAATCTCATGGAATTCAAACGCTATTTTAACCTGAAAACAGTCCGAATATAAAAGCAATCGAAAAATTAGTTTATTTTTAAAAGATTAATGAAAAAGAAATATGTAACAAATAAAAATCCGTTGGTTCAATTATTTTTAATTGAAGTTTGATTCTGAGCTAAAACAATCCATGCAACATGATGAAATTTCGAACATTGAATGTCCGAAAGGATAAACTGTCTCAAAAAGGTTAAAGGATGGTTTAATAAACATTAAAAATATATGTTATGTTTTAAATTTTTTTTTTAATTTGATAAAGCAAACTATTTCCGGTTGAAAATTATTAAAGAGTATCAAAAATTTAAATTTTTCATTCTGTAAATATTAGAATTGATTTAATATGAAGAGATTGCTAATTCTTTGAAAACACACACACACACATATATATATATATATATATATATATATATATATATATATATATATATATATATATATATATATATATATATATATATATATATATATATAAATATATATACATATATATATATATATATATATATATATATATATATATATATATATATATATATATATATATATATATATATATATATATATATATTTTATATATATATATATATATATAATATATATATATATATATATATATATATATATATATATATATATATATATATATATATATATATATATAGCCATATCATGCTATGCCTTATGTATGTAGCATATGCAAATAACTGTATGTAGTATGTATATATATGTATAATATATGTATATATATGTAATAATATAATAACTCGTTTGCAACAGTTCAATTAATAGTAACCAGCATTAGGCAGACAGAATAGTAATGTAAATAGGTTTTTATATATAATAATATATATAATATATTATAATATATCAATATATGCATGTATATATAATAATAATATGGAAATCGAGTAATAAAAATGTATGTATAATAATAATAATAATAATAATAATAATATATATATATATATAATATATATATAATATATACATATATATAACAGTGTATATCAAAATAATTTGTATTAAATTGTATATGAACTGAATACCAAATCAGATATTTGCTACATTTAAACTTCAGCACAAAATTAGGTGAGAGAGGGAGAAAGAAAGAATGAGAAGGACATAAAAATAAAGGGAGAAAGAGAGAGAGAGAAAGAGAGAGAAAGAGAGAAATAGAGAGAGAGAGCTTACACTTAATAAAATTTATTTGCATGAACGCTCTATTTCTTTTGTCATGTCTCTGCGAAATCGTTCGATACGCTTCATTTGTTCCATTAGATTCGTTCTTCAAGCCAAGTGACATATTCAGTTTCATTCTTTATGTAAAAGGCTTCTCATATACTTCATATACTACTTATATATATACATATAAAAGACAATCTTGTACTTAATATTCAAATATATTTTACATACTATTTCATGTACGTCTTCAATGTGTGTTCGAATATGACATATATATATATATATATATATATATATATATATATATATATATATATATATATATATATATATATATATATATATATATATATATATATATATATATATATATATATATATGTGATGTCTTTTCCATCGGTGATTTTATCAAAATATTAAAAGAAAATCTTATTCTTCATATTCACTTTTTCACAAGAGAGATTATTATATTATCAACTACGTCGTACGAATAGAAATTCCTTACTGTGTAAATTTGAAATTGTTTACGAAAAACTTATGTCCATTGTTACTTGCGAATGTTATTAAAATAATATCTGAAAGAAATGCCTGTAAAGAAAGGTCAAACTTATTTAGCATTTTCAAAACTTCTGTTATTTCTTCTCTAGCTTATCTTGCCTCTAGTGAATTGATATCTAGCACACGTAATCATTGTTCGTATGATTACCTCTTAATTGCAGAATTAGTTAGATCACTCTTCCTTGAATGCTTTTGATTTTTTCCCTATTTTCTATTTAGGGAATGCACTATAAAACTTTACAGCGTACTCCGCATGAGGTCTATAAACAATTATATAAAAATTGAACTATTATACTTTAAAATTTATATTAAATTAAAATTTCTTAAAACAAAAAAAAGAACTTTGCTATCTATCTTAATTAGCTGCTTCAGTATATTGTTTTGCAATTTTTAAATCCTAATTAATGGAAACTCTTATGCCCATTTCCATGATAACAACTTTGATAATTGACTTATTTATTACGTATTCATATTCGCTCTTCCTATACCTAAAGTATATAACATCTATCAGCATTAAATTTCATTAACCATGATTTTGACTAAATTAAAATCTTATTCAAATCACTTTGAAGTACTAAAGAATTGTTCTCATAATGTCTACGATTTATATGCTTTGTTTCTTTCAAAAATTCAAGGAAGAGAAAGAAAAGGAAAAGGAAAAGGAAAAGGAAATGGAAAAAGAGAAGGAAAAGGAAAAGGAAAAGGAAAAGGAAAAGGAAAAGGAAAAGGAAAAGGAAAAGGAAAAGGAAAAGAAAAAGGAAAAAGAAAAAAGGAAAAAGAAAAAGGAAAAAGGAAAAAGGAAAAAGGAAAAAGGAAAAAGGAAAAAGGAAACAGAAAAAAGAAAAAAGAAAAAAGAAAAAAGGGAAATGGAAATGGAAAAGGAAATGGAAGAAGAAGAAGAAGAAGAAGAAGAAGAAGAAGAAGAAGAAGAAGAAGAAGAAGAAGAAGAAGAAGAAGAAGAAAGAAGAAGAAGAAGAAGAAGAAGAAGAAGAAGAAGAAGAAGAAGAAAGAAGAAGAAGAAGAAGAAGAAGAAGAAGAAGAAGAAGAAGAAGAAGAAGAAGAAGAAGAAGAAGAAGAAGAAGAAGAAGAAGAAGAAGAAGAAGAAAGTGAGTGAGTGAAATGGGAACTCCTGGCCACTCGATCCAATTATCAAATCTTTTTCGGGGTCATTCATAACAAACTTGTTTCACAATTCTTTCTTTCATTTTGTTTTCGGAAGGCTTATAAATTCTCTACCTTCGCAACGCATTGAGTATATTCTCTACATATATGTAAATATGCTTATCAGGAACAGCATATGTGCATATAAATGTGAATAATTTAAACTTCTACGTGTCTATATCTGTTCTCATCCTTTACACAGATTTCATACATGTGTATATAACTATAACTGTACATTTATATAAAATTGTTTAATGTCAGAATTCACCCAAGCATAACACTTGAGAAGCCCTTTGAGGAACGTCAATTTTTATTTATTTAACTTTATATTTATTTTTTTATTTATTTATTTATTTATTTATTTATTTATTTATTTATTTATTTATTTATTTATTTATTTATTTATTTATTTATTTATTTATTTATTCTTTTTATTTATTCATTTATTTGTTTTTCATTTTATTGAGATGTACTTTCATTTTGTTTCGTAACTATAGTCTAAAAGTTTTGGTACACAACGATGATCATTTTACTTTAGAGTAAATTGTCGAATTTCCTGTGGACATGACTCTGTTCGAGTATTGAGATGAGCATTGAGGACGTGACCTCATCAGGAGCCCTCAGAGTTCATTTCTTGAGCACACCTCTAAAACGAATGAAATAACATTCCATCACACTCTAGCGTGCAGTCGAAAGGGAGTTTTACGTCTTATTTAATAGAAGCGGTGTGAAACTCCATTTCAATTTAAAAAAGTTTAAGAAGGGCCTGACTAAGAAGAAGAAGAATAATTTTTGGATCGATCCATTGAGTATTGAACTAACTCTTATTATTTAAAAAATACTTATATACAAAGAGAAAGATAGAACGTCAGATAGAAAGAGAAAGAGAGAGAGATTTAAAGATAGATGAAGAGAAAAATTGAAACAGAGAAATACAGAAAGGAAAAGAAAAGCAAAGAAAGGAAGATAAGCAAAGAAAGGAAGATAAGCAAAGAAAGGAAGAAAAGG
The DNA here is from genome assembly GCA_015478945.1 of Trachelipus rathkii. Classification (NCBI taxonomy): domain Eukaryota; kingdom Metazoa; phylum Arthropoda; class Malacostraca; order Isopoda; family Trachelipodidae; genus Trachelipus; species Trachelipus rathkii. Next base: position 64,223 of record JABUQX010058893.1, on the reverse strand, counting down.
GGAAAGATAGATAGATAGATAGATAGATAGATAGATAGATAGATAGATAGATAGATAGATAGATAGGAAGAAAAGGGGAAAGAGAGGGAATATAGATAGATAGATAGATAGATAGATAGATAGATAGATAGATAGATAGATAGATAGATAGATAGATAGATAGATAGATAGATAGATAGATAGATAGATAGAACTTCCAAAATATAAAATTAATCGATGAGATTGATATTTAGATAGATAGATCGATAGATAGATAGATAGATAGATAAATAGATAGATAGATAGATAGATAGATAGATTGATAGATAGATAGATAGATAGATTGATAGATAGATAGATAGATAGATAGATAGATAGAAGAAAATCTTTTCTTTAAAAGGAGAATTTTTATTGCGAAATATATTTTTTCTCTATTACATTTTATTTGCAAGTTAGTTTGCATAAATTTATTTGGGTGTTTGCATATGTATAGAACATAAATACAGTAAATTACGTAACTAAATAGATGCACGCATTTCTGTATTTATTAACTGTTTTATTCCTACTTGAGTAAATATATGTTCAGAATAATTGTATGTTTTTTTTGTATATATGTATATATGGTACCTTTGTGATGAGACTCTATAAAATATTAGTTTATGTACTCGTTACATCATAGATTTTTGTCAGGAAAATCATAATTGTACAATTGTTAACTCCTGTCTGTTAACCAGTAACTGCTATCAACCATTATCTTGTCTTTACCTTTGTGCTATTCCATAGTATGAAGTACTCAACGGAAAAAATATCAGATACACAGTTTATGTTTGTACGATCAAACCATTATTCAAATCTTTGTTTGCCAAAACTTGCCCAAATCCAAGATTGTCGGGGGGAAGGGGACGCTTGGGGAAATGCATAATTTTTTCGGGAAATAGGCACTTTTCATTGTCGAACTACTGACATTAGAGCACAAGAAGTAAAGACGAATGTGCTAAACAACATCGACGAGCATTCTGGGCTTAGCTTGTACAAGCATTTAAAAACATTAGATGTTTCCTATTTTGGATTCTATTTTTGAATAAGACAAAGTTCCTGAGGAATTTGAAAACGAATCCCCACAATGAGCACCAATGATCAGATGCAAAAGCTCATCCTATTACAGAATCTCAGCATTAACAAACATTTGCATGTAATGTATGTGCCAGTATTGGTGGCGATTATCTGACAGAACCAAAGTATATGCAAGACACAATGGAGTTGTCAGGACTAGTAGACAACATTTTACTAGCCATTTTCTGTACCTCGGATTTATGCAAGATAGAGCTCTTCCATACCTTAGTTTGGTTGGCAAAGAGTATCTAAATTATACATTTCGGAACTGCTGGATTGATAGAGTAGGAACAGATTGTGTAAAATACACATTCACTTTCTTAAACAAAGGGTTTCATGTTATAGGGACACTCCAGAAATTTACAAGCGTCTTTGTCAGTTAAAAGTGCGATGATGTAAAGCATGTGTTGCTACAAGAAGACATTTCGAGCATCGCATGCATATAATACGCAGCCGATATTTCAGCAAAACACTTTGCCCCACTAGCTGTTTTTTTATTTCAATCCTTTAATTTTTTATGTGCTTGCATTAGTAAGTTTTCCTTGATATTTGTTTCCCTTTAATTTAGGTTGTAAATTGATTTTAGACTTTTCACTGGACTAAGAAGAAAAAAATATTTTGTAGTGTGTGA
>JABUQX010058893.1:40000-57500 GCA_015478945.1 Trachelipus rathkii | reverse complement strand
AGTGTTCTAAGTAGTTGTATTTGTAAAAATTATGAATTTTATTTATGTTCGTATTTATGCCAAAATTTGCATAACCAAAATTTTGACATTATATATAAGACTTTTCCTTGCCTTGCTGAGGTATTCACTTCGCTTCTACTTGATTCTTCTCTTCGACTCACTTCACTCTCTCGCAAGAAAATCAAGATTAGAGAAATTTCAATCTCAGCAGGGGAGGCAAATTTTCAAGCTAAGGTTGCAACTAACGAATCGACTCAAGAAAACTTAAGAAGCCAAATTTTCAGAAAAGGGGGTAAAACACCGACCAAGCCAAGACTGTTCTGGAGTACGCGAAGAGAGAGAGAGAGAGAGAGAGAGAGAGAAGAGAGAGAGAGAAGAGAGAGAGGAGAGAGAGACAGAGAGAGATGATGAGAGAGAGAGAAGACGCTACCTCAATGAAAAGTAATAATTTCTTATCGTTGAATAAATCATCTTATAACTTTGGATTTTTAAATCCTAATAGTAAATTTCGTATTACATAAAGTATTAAAGAAATAATTAGTTGAGCTGTTGTGTCCGCGTGTCTAGTGTAATATAGCGAATAACACCAGAACCTTGGCTGAGTTTTCTATTACCGAATATGACATTTCCTGCCATTCATAAGAGAGCTAAGTTTGAAACTTTCAAGTATTTCGCATACGCAGAACGTTCGGTTCTCTGCCTTTTCCATTAAAGAAATCTAATTTACCGCAGTAATTCCCGTTCTGCTTTTCTCCACTAAAAGATAAGGGCCGAAACTGAAGGTTTCGGCTTCATAAATGAAATAACGTTCCAAGATCCAAGTTGCCTATACTTGCGTTATGCGATAGTGTTGGGCGGAACTTGTGAAACTCACCAAACTTTTACAAACTTGCAGCTTAAACTATCATAGGTGGGGTCACCTCACAGCCATCTCGGGACCACCTACTTCAACAATATATAATATATATATATATATATATATATATATTAATTATATATATATATTATATATATATATATATAATATATATATACATGAAAATACATATGGGGCTGCTCGTTTGTTTATCTATTTGAATCTCCTTACTGCGGCTTTATTATACCCCTCTCTTTATTATTCCATTCTCCCCTACTAAAACCTCCTAAAACAAATAACCCTCCAACCCACTATCTCTCTAAGAATGCCATTAAGGAACAATGCTCCGATATTTGCTAACATTCATCGACCAATGTCTCGAGTTCTTGTTACAATCTTCATTTTAAAATATTGAAATTCCAACTTACGCTACATTTAAATTCAGCTACTTGCTAGCAGACAAATAAGGAAGTTTACTCGCTACTTGCGACTTTTTTGGTAATTTACAGTGAATAATGGGAGCAATTTGCGTGCTTTTACGGTGCGTGCTTTAAAAAAGAGAGAAGTTATTTTAAGTATTGAGAAAAAAAGAAGATTTCTCATTTCTTTACGAATAAAATAAGATTATAGGATTAGAAATGAGACAATAAATCAAATTAAATTTAACAGAGTCAAGGAATTACATTTATAAATTAACAATTCTCTTCTCTCTCTATAATTACTATATATATTCTATATTATATATATCATTATATTATATTAATATAATATGTATTACTATAATTATAGTATACTATATTATATATAGTATATATATATATATATATATATCATATCTATATATGATATATATACATATATATATATATATATAGTAGATATATATATATATATAATATATATATATATAATAGTATTATATATATATATATTTATAATTATATATATATATATATATAATATATATACATATAATATATATATAATAATATATAATATATTATATATATATATATATATATTATTATATATATAATATACTATATATATATTAATAGTACATACTATTATATATTTATATAACTATAACAATATAATGTTTAATAATAGTATATTATAATATATATATAACGATATCTATATATAATATATATATAATATACATATTGATAAAATAGATATATATATATATATATATATTTATATATATATATTATAGCGGTATAGATACTATAAAACGTTCTTATATATATATATATATTAAATATGATATATATATATATACATAATATATATATATAGTATAATATTGTATACATAATAGTGACTACATGTATCGTATTCGCACCTAGAGCGCTTCGGTAGAATCTAATATACTTCTCATCTCTCACAAAGTACTATATACATAAGAATCAGATCAGATGCCGTGCCTATATCTACTATATTCCATTTAGTATATGATGTGACTATACTGATATATACTATTTATAAGGTGGTAGCGTATCATTATTGGTCTATCTGCGGTACTTACATATATATATTACTATATATATATTACTCTTAGTATTTTATATATTCTAAATTTTTAAACATCCGCCTCCGGATCACCATGCTACTCAATATATAGTATAATATAATATATATATATATAATATATATATATATAATGTGTGACTATATATATACATTCATATTTTTTTTGTATTAAAAAAATTACTCTGTTACAAATGGAGGAAAAGTGGAAGTATAAAAATCGGTAAAATTAAAAATTAAATATTAAGTCCAAATATTTTCATTTTCCTCTGGTCTCATTGCTTTGAATAATTGAAAAAGCAAATATATATATAGTATACTATATATCTTTTATACTATAGTATATATAATATATGTGAGTATTGACTATTCCTATATACTCATGTATATCATATATATATATATATATATATATATATATATATATATATACTATATATATGTTAGGCCCAAAAGTAATATGCTGATGTCGCTATTTAATTATGATTGGACTTATTAGAGATTACAAGTTATCCTTCCTTCGATAGTATTGACCTTTTTTGAGAGTTACACAACGGTTTCCAACGTTTTCTTGCCCTGTGTTCATAGCTAGTACCGGAAGTCAGTTTTCCTGAAGTATGTTTACAGACACAGTGTTTACAGCATTTTTCATGTTTCCATCGTCCCAAATGGACCCTTCAACTTCATTTGGAACTTAGCGCGAAGAGGATTATAAATTGCACGGAGCTTTAGATCGGCTGTATTAGTAGGGATGTGGAAGATATTTTGAAATGTTTTTCTTCGCCAGAAATGCTAATAAATTAAGAGCCAGTGTGAGATGCTCGTTTTCGTGGCTGCAGCCACCCAATCGTCGTGCAGATGTCTGTTCTGATTCTGCTGAACTCGTTTTCGAAGTCGTTCCAAGACATTTTTGTCAATCTTGGTTGATGAAAACTGTCTATTCCTGAAGTACAAACTTCCTTGTGCACAATATGCATGGCTGTCGTAAAACACAGCAATCAGTGTTTTCACCTTGGACTTGATCATACATGCTTTCTTCGGATGAGGAGAATTTTTTTGTGTGCCATTCCCACTTACCGATAATGGTTTTTCAGACTTGGAAAAGGGGGCAGCGGGGATCGTACTCAAAAGCCCTGATCATCGCCCTGTTATAAAACTTTTTATCGAAAATTTGTGCTCCGACTACTTTGTGCGAGTTCTTTCAAGTAAAATCTTGACAAATTTGGACCCTCTTCGCTTTCTGCTCCACAGTCAAGTCTTTCGGCACTAGTTTTGCACAATTTGTTTGCATGCTGCAAATGGTTCGCTAAAATTCCATAAACGGCATTTCTTATCCAAACTAGTTTCTTCTGCAGTCACTCTGACAATGAACCAGCGGTCTCTCTCCCATCATAGCTCTAACAATTTCCACGTTTTCATCGCTTTGTGGACGAGTTTGGGTTCTTCCACAACGAGGGTCGTCATCAACATTTTCCCGGCCTCTTTGGAAAACTTGTGCCACTTAAAAAACCAAAGTCAGCTGTAAAAGCAACCATTCAACATTTCTTCTATTTAAAGAAGTAAATATATCAATATTAAACTTTTTACGGTTCTTCACATATTCAATAAATCACGTACAGCTTTCACAGCAACCGCTCCCCAGCGTACTCGCAGCAGTTAGTACTGACTTAGGTCGCATGCCTTCATAAATGACGTGTCATACACGGAATTGAGCCCGTCATACGTCTGCGCCGATATAGGAACTATTCTATCAATGAGGGGCGGGAAACCGTACAACATAGACGCCGTCATCAACACCAACACGCCCATTTAAAAAAAGGTACAGATGGTAGGTATAAACGTATTGCGAGATAGAAACACACACGCTCCATACATAACAAATACGCTGTAGTTACCCAATAACCGCGCCTGACTTTATAAATTTGGTTAAAACTAGTATGGGTATGTAGCCTAGGTAACTACGGTCGCCGGCCCGCGCTCGGGTGCCATACGTCCGTGGAGTAACATCTATAGTATGTCATCTATGCCCTACTGGTCGGACGCCCGTACCACGTAACGCTATCCGAAAGTCCTAATATCTTAGCGCACCCGGCCTTCTCTCGATGCCTAGACCTCCCCACCACTGCTATTATATACGATGATCGCCCTCACGGACTAGCTCCATTACTCCCATTCTCGTTTCATTGGATCGATATTCTTGAGCCAGACTACTTACTTTTGTCGACAGAGAAGTGTATACAACCATATAAATATATATAATATAGTATATAGAAAATAATATATATATATATATATATATATATATATATATATATATATATATATATATATATATGTGTGTGTGTGTGTGTGTGTGTGTGTGTATTTTTTTATTTTTATCAAGACTTCTTTAAAACCAATTTCTTATTTTTGCGTAATATTGTATTAGTCATAAGTTCGAACATAACTCCAAGAATGCATATTATCTCAGGACTGTCGATAACAAGTATTTTACATTATTTTGTACTCTTATAGTATAATTACTTTTAAATAATTTCATTATCTTTTTGTCTTTATTACTTGATTCTTCATATAATATATATACAAATTTCAACAGTGTTTGTTCTTATTTGTCCTTCATTTTATTGTTATTATTTTTTTCACTTTTTATCTTTATAATTTTTGACCTTTGATTTTTTTATTATTATTTTTTTCCTTTTTTTTGTATTTATGGTAATTATCTTTATACGTTTGCCATTTTTTTGGTAAGATAATCTAATTGTTCATTGCCTGAACCATTGTACTAATTTTTATTTCTTTGGAAGTTAACCGTGATTCCTTTTCAACCTTCACACTTTTTCGGTTGAGTTTGCTTCTTTTTGCTTTTTATTTTTATCTTTTTATATCATCATTATCTATTTCCTTCTTTGTCCTTCTCTTTTGTTTGATGACAGAGACAATGTTAGCTATAAAGGTGCATGTTCCAATCCAGGACAAATCCATGAGGGATTTCTTCGCCACATCAAACTAAGCAAACTCTGGAACGCGTAACAACGACTTGGCTTCTCCACATCTCATCAGCTTTGCTATGGGGTCAATGTTTTTAACAAAGAGATAGCTTTTAGCCACAGGCTACGCGACAGTGTTGCACGTACTCCTCAGATTACACATGGGTCAAAGAATTCGTCACTAGCCTACCACTGTATGCGCCCGAGAAGTCCCTCGCTTTTGGTGCATAGGTGTCTGCATAGCCAGTAATGCCGAGCGCGTCTAACTGACGCACACCACAGTTTTGGTCTGAGTATCGCACTTGCTCCGTCACTAATGTCTCCCATCGATCGCAGGAATAGGCGTCTACACGCTCTGGATGCAACTTAGAGCTCGCGCTCGCTTCTGACGTCCTCTATGTGTGAACTCTCGCGGAAACTGCCGGCTATTAGCCTGCACATACTCTCAAGTCAATACTAGGAGTACATTTTAGATAGAGGAATTGATCATTCTTGTAAATTATAGCTCTACGTACTTTGGTAATAGCATAGCTGACTTTTGTACACTTCGCTAGAAGGTCCTCGTTGCTATGCTACTGTAGCTTTAGATATTATAAATTATTACGAAATACAACAGCCCACGATAGTACTAACACAGTAGACATAGAGATAGTGCATAACCAGATGGCTTTTGCTTCTCTAGATCATTATTAACATACACCACCATGGAATGAAATCATTCAGAGCAACATAGAAGAAGAAGCAACGCTTATTTCGAGGAGACTTCTCATTGTAAATATATAGTTATGACATTTTTCAGTAGTCTAACAATTATTAGTAATAAAATAATAGAACTCATATAGTAAGTAAAGCGGATAAATTGAAATAAATACTTACTCAAACGCGATTTATATAATAAAACTTAAAAAATTATATTTAGTGAGTCTAGCAGTTAGAAGTCCAATAGTAGGAAATTCGTATTACATGTGAGCTTATAATAAAGTTATACTTTTGGTTCTAGATCCCCTAGATAATATGGAAGTTGTATATTTCCTCTATCGTCGAGGTATGCTTTTATAATGAAAAAAGAAAAAAAGACAAAAGTAGAAAAAGGTTCGTAGAGGAAATGGTAGTAAGCCGCATGATTTATGGTGGAATGTTGTAAATGATGATCGATATTTCATTAAAAATTCCATACGAACACATATAAACCAAATACCCTTTCGATTGTATAGTCGATACTCGCCACACAAGCTCTATACAATATTATTCTCTCTTGTTGTATTCAATTCATAGAAGAAAATAGCAACCTCCCATCGTGCGAGCATCACGCATCTGTCTGTATATGATTCGGAAAATTAAGAATAGTAAAAACGCGAGCCTGTTTGGTGACACCTATTTATTGGAACATCTTCACATCGTGTCCAAAAACACAAATGCATTAAAAATAATTTTGCAACACGTTCGCAATGGACACAGATAGCTTAAACAGTGCAGTGCGGGGCTCTACATATTAGCCAGCCACGCAATGCAATCCTATCCTATCGTACATTTTCCACCTATCACTACTGCCGCGGTTATTAGCACGTATGTGGACAGATCAAGACCACTCTCACACCACTCGTGTATCGCCCCAACATTTCCTTGCACAATTCACTCTACTAATCAATTCCATTAATTATACATCATAGGAAAACTAGTACTCAGACAACCATAACCATCAATAGTAAGTAGAATCTTTGTTTTTATACCAAGGCCGCGAACATTCAAATCTCACAATCTCCAATCAACTAATTAGTGAGTTGAAACCACGGTATAAACTCTGGCAGCACCAATCTAATATAACACCTTCTCCATGATGGGATTATATGCCCAAGATGCCACTTCACCTATCGTTTATATAAATAATTTATGGTAGGTATAACTAATTCTTTATGGAACAAACTTTAACAGCGTGTTCGCCAAAAGCATTGAGTACTACTTAAAATAGGCGTTATGGGTGGAACATGTTAATGTGAACAAAGCTCCATACCATCGTGCTGGTCCAAAATGCCTCTAAGGATTATATTTGCGACAGTTTTCACATTGAAGCAGTTTGACTAAAATGAGCATCGTTAATGTTTCGTGAAAGAATATATGTCCTTTATATTTAAGCTCATATAATGTTTTTAATGATAAATCTTTTCCACGAGAGAATATTGGAATAAATTACTTATTTGTCCTTTCAGAGTTATCACTAGATCCTGAATATTACTTGGCTTTGTGATCTCAATTAATCAGGTATCTATTAATATCTTTGATTATATTACTTATTTACTAGGTTACTCTATATCAGAATTAATGACTCAACAGTGAACGCATTTTAAATTCAAGTGTTTCAAATGAATATGGTGCAAGTGGAGGGGTTTTTTTGTCCTACAAACCGTTAGATTGAAAGACAAACACCGCAGAGAGTTGTTTAATTATATATTCACTAAATAAACTCGGATCTTCTAATGTATCTATTATAATTGTTATAGAATCCTGATTTGATGTGGTGGGAATCTACTCATGCTTGCGAGAGTGCAGCGCAAGCAAAACTTGTTTTTACTCTATGATGTGCAATAAAGATTATGCGTCACAGATTCGATTTTTAAGGATGCGCAAGCGCCATAGGGGTCATGTATACTAATTTGTAAAGCATATTAAGATTTTCCTACGTATGTGAGAGTTGTCGGGCAATCTATTTCTGAGAACAAATAGTTTCTTCTTTGACCACTGAGTGGAAACCTTGATGTCAGCGGATGTTTCACATATACTCATTTGGTCCTTGTCTACCTTGGCGTGGAAGCCTAAATATCTTACAAATGATGATAAAGCTACTACAACAGCCTTTGAGCCAGTCAACGACTTTAGTATTGAAGGAGTGCCAGCAATTATGACTAGAATCACCAAGTTCGCACAGCGAATCAATGCACAGCGAATCAATCCAAAAGTAAAGGTTTTTCTTGTCATTCCAACACCCCAAGACATTTATACTTTTAATAAAAAGAGAATAGTGCGTGATTGGGGTGAATCTTTCCAGGAATATTGTCAAGATGATCCCACTTTGAATCCAGAAGTTATAAGAGATCATGCGATCTACAGTTTTAATCTGTTTGAGACTTTGTGTAACCCTCAATTCGAGTGGCCTGATAAACAGATATTAAAAGCCAAAGAAAATTTTTAAGATTTATATTATTACCTAATACTATTGATTATATTAAAGAAATATGTAACCACTCCTTTCATTAGTGTAAAATATATAAATATTATATATGGCTCGGTATGGCATTATGGACAGATGTGAGTATACGCCACTTTCATTTTACTCGTAGTATAGATAATATTGCATTACGAGACAAACATCGCAAATCGCCGCCGTAATGAGGAAATTAACTGTCGTGTAGATAGGAGGCATCGAGAATAAACCAATATCATTATGAATGTACTCAGTAACGATAAGGCTAATTACATCTTTGACTCTCTGGTGTAAATGGAGATTACTCATCCTAAGTATCGGAGAAATACCATGCCAACGTGATATACTCACGTTTAATCGCCGGCGATGTACTTTTACCGACGACCTCACTCCGAGTATTGTACAGGCATGAGGATCTGTAAAGTTGATATCCAATAGGTATGAGAGAGAATTTACATGTTAATTATTTTTACTAGTACACGACCCTCATACACTATAGTTACTGTAATTATCGGTATCTTGCTCATTACCACATATCTAACTATAATATCGTAATAGGTTATTGCGCATCAAAGAAAAAATGTATAGTAAGAGCCAGAGATGTTTTGCCATCATCCAGAAGAAAATATTTCTAATGGAATATACTATAATTTGTATACACTACAATGAGCGGCAGGTAGTATGCAGTTATAAAGATCCAATGTTCCTAAAGACTCAAATTTGATTTATGTCTTTATCCCAGGCCGGAGTACCAAGCATAAATGATAGTACATCTATTCTTTGATTTCCCATCCGTCCATACTCATACAATCGCGTCATGTATAGTTGCATAAGTGTAAGTGTCGTTGATTTATGCCTCACTCCGCTCTTAATATTAAACGATAACCCAAATATCATTCTATAGTATAACATGATGCGCATGCGCGCATGCAGTGTAGTCTTCTTCTAGTGGTTTGCGCCACATACTGACCAATGGCGGAGTCCTTGAGCGTAAGCTTCTGTGCCTTACAATTTGCTAAGTTGTCTTGTGAATCTGTTAATTACGGATTCAACGTGCGGTTATCGTTTTACCGGTTCCAGTATGTGACCCTGCATTATGGCAAAAACCATTCGCCATTTGCTAGTTAGGGCAATGTTGGCAGATCTGAGGGAGTGAAATTCCTATATTAAGTGGTACAACAAAGTTGCACAGCGACACGAAGTGATGTACCGATACTGTAAACTCGCTCCTCCCTTAAGAGTGCTACTGACACCTTCATGGGAATGTCCTTCGAGAGATATGCCTGTCTTGTTTACACGCGGACTACAGCCCTGAGGTGCCTCTAAGGACGGCGATAGAATCAAACTCTCTTCGGATTCCGAGAGTATAGAGTCGAGACACAGCAAAGAGATAAAGGATCACTCGAACTAAGATATCTGGAATTAAGTGGAGGCCATAAAAACTCAGAGCAGGAGGAGGGCAACCTTCCAAAAATGTTTCTTCTTTTATTTACTTGTATCAATAATAAGATGCTGATTTAATATAATTTTGTGTTTGTTTGTATATATTTGTCAATGAGTCGATGTTTGTAGGTGTGTAGGTGAAGTAATAATGTGAAAAACTGTCAGACACTGCGGGCAACCTCATAAGTAGGTTTGCAGGTCTGGACAGTGTTCTAAACATGGCTGTAAGCCCGACGACTAGTGCTCTACTCCTCATAGGTAAAATCCTTGCCCCGCTGTGCGCCATCAGTCTCGGCAGGGCTGTAGGGTTTGGTGCTCCACCCTTTGTTGTCGGATAATTCTCGAAGCGCGGGGAGGAAATCAACCGTCTTCGTCGAGTGCGTAGGCGGTGTAGAGTGTGGGGAACGGGAGTATGTTATTGAGATCACACACTATAACATCTCTCAGGGTGGTTAGGTTTGTATTGTTTTATTGAGCCGATATATAAATGATAACGAATGAGATCTGGAGGAGCTTCTTGTACAGATATTCAACATTCTCTGATAGAACTTCAGTGGTGTTATGTATGTGATAGTAATCTAACTATTCCAAGATTATCACTTATGATAGTCTCTCACCACATTTATTAAGTTGTGGAGATTTACTTTTACAGCTTTCTCATTTATTAGTCAGATATCTCTACGACGCCAGGTTACTCATCTGTCGTATTCTTGTTCTAGATAGCTGAATGCTCTGTTAACAGGGTATGTTATTAATGATATCACGTTTTATTTAATACTTACGAGTTTCTTTAAAAGAGTATACAAAGTTTATGGCTATACTTGATGTTTGTCATTATCTATACTGGACATTATAAAATAGAAAAGTCTGAACACTCTCGAAGATAGACACAGTATATACTGTAGCAGTAACAAAACTACATATGACTTGATGGAGAATTAAGCGAGTCTCGCAATCACAGCTGAGCCAGGCATCAACTGAGAATAAGTGCGAGTTGCTGAGCTGGTTTGAAGGTGAGTTATAAGATACTATACAATTTCACGTTTCGCGTAATACATATTTTGAAGAGGGTTGCGCTTATATTCATTATATGTCACTAATAAAACAGATACTGTCATACAATCAAATCGCTCTAAAATTATTATATTACTTGAGGTACACAGCGCACTCCAGCAATAGCCGCGCTCGAATGATAAAACTTAAAACAATTGTGTATAGACTTTTATCAATAGCGCGCGATATTTGCACCTTCCTATGGGGCTGGGCCCAAGTAGTTTATAGTATCAAGACTCGGCTATGAAGTTGTGAAAACGCAGAGTGTTGAACATTGCCGTTCCTTCCATTACTCCGATCTGTTTAACCAATGTTTTGGAGGAATTGGATTATCGGGTCTGAATGTTATCCCCGATTAACGAATGTAGGCAACTTAAAGTATTCTGTGACACACATACAATAGAATAAGAACCCGCGATTATGTTAGCGCTTGAACATATACCATCGTGTTTCAATGACCTTTTCATATATTGTGAGGTGTAAGTATAATGAATTGAGGATCAATCTCGTCATGTGATTTATAAAGAAGATCAATTTAATTGATGAGCTACTAAATTTTAATTATAACTCGTTCAATTTATGTGTGCAATGTTTATTGTATAAGAATTTTATCTATTTCTGTTAGGTTTATACCTCGGGACTGAGATTCTTTTTTACGGCACCCTGTGTTTGAAACCCAAACGTGTTAGTAGCAGATATTGGAATGAGAGTTTATGTAGATGGCAAATCTGAGCAACTAGAATTTCAAATTGAAATAGTGAGATTATGCTGAAAGATAACTAGAGAGAAGGTTAATACTCTATCGCTTATATTTAACTAGGCCTTTATTTATAGTCCTTACATTGTTTCCTTATATTATATTACTTCAGAATTACATTTATGGACGAGCTCTGAGTAAACAACGAATCACAATGTGCTCTCAAAATGATATATATACAACCAATTACGTGTATAAAGAATGAAAGCTAATGACTAGCGTATATTTTATGAGTAATCTTGAGTGACGCTTATGTTGCAACTCTAGATAGTACCACCTTAGTTGACCTATGTCTTATTGTGGTGCTCATTGAGACACAAACTCTATAGAGATTAAAAAGTTGAACCTAACTCACATAGATAGGAGATAGTACATATAGTAGTCTTGTTGTGTCAAGTTAGTACCATTATTGTGAATGGAGAGGTTATCTGACTTGTTAGATACAACTCGTGCGAGAGCTTGGTAATATAGTAATAAAAGCATCGAGATTTGAGCCAACTTTAGTGAGGATTGATTCTATTTAGGAATAATATATATTTAGTAGATAAAGAGATTATTATGCACATTCTCAATTCCTGTTGATTTGTTCACTCTCTTAGATACAGATAAGTGTACATAGAGATTTTACTTGATTATAAATAGTAAAATATTTTGGTATTTTAAACTATGCTCTATTTAACTTATAAAATCGAGATTACTTACATGGTGGTTTATGAACTGTATGTATTCCCTCGTGTCGTGAAATATAAACAGTTTATATGTTACTCGTTATAATAAATAAATACTTGTACGAGTATATCCGTCTCTTTCAATTCAACAATCCCATGCTGTAAGCAATGTTCGATCAGGCTAGAGTACTCACAAAAAGATCCCGATGTTACAATCAGGGAGAACTCCCGTAGAGAAAAATTTAAATATTGAGACTCTTCCCTGACGTATACATCAATTGCAATGGATGGACGCAAGTTTTGAGGAATATCTTCCAGAAGCTGGCTTTCTAAATATCTGTACAATGGTACAGCGTGGAAATAGGAGTAAACTCTCGAACACTGTTATTTTTATCTGAATAAATATGTTATAGATACATAATAATTTAATTTAATACACATATTTGATTTAATGTTATTAAGATGAGTTTACTCATCTTATTTAAATTTAACTCCAAGTAGATTTTGCAGAGGCTTATAGAAAGAGGTATAAAAAACTTTACTGATTTAATTAATCCTATTGTCTAAAAATTGTATGTTATAATATTATGATTAAGTTATTTAAGTTTTTTTTCATTATAATATGATGCCTTTACTATAATGCTCATCTTCTCCACTAATATATACTATATATTAATATATTATATTATATAATATATATATAATATATATATAATATATATATATATATATATATATATATATATATATATATATATATATTATTATATAGATATTATTTATATATATATACATATATATATATATATATATATATATATATATATATATATATAATATTATATATATATTTATATATAATATATATTATCTTAAATATAACGGTCAATTAATTATAAAAAATGTATATTATATTTATATCGAATGAGTCTGAATGACAAAACTTGCCCCTAGCAAAAATGTATGTTTTAAAGCCATTTTATATTATATATATTTATATAATATATATTATATATATATATATATATATAATATTATATATATATATATAATTTATATGACTTATTATTATATTATATATATTATATATATATATTATATATATAATATATTAATATTTTAATTATTATTAATATAATTATATTATATGATATATATATATATTATATATTATATTAATATATATATAATTATATACTATGATATATATATATATTAATATATATTAAAAAATATTACAAATATTTTGAACTCAATTTTAGGTTTTATGTATAATAAAATTTCGTAGATCAGGAAATTGAGTTGGATACTCTTCACGTATTAAATTATCAGGAACAAGGGGCTTTCAAAAAAAAAAGGACGTGTCCCCGCTTATAAATACCAGTAGATGAATGAGAATATATAACTACTTAATTATGATGAATATATATATATTATATATTATATATTAATTAATTATTATTAATATATTTATATATATATATATTATTATTATATATATATATATATATATATATATATATATTAATATTAATTATATTATATAATATTTATTATAATAATTATATTATATATATTATTATATATATAGTTATATATATATATTATATATATATATATTATTATATATATATATTATTAATATAATAATATAATATATTAATATAATATTTAACACTCTATAGCCCGTGAAAAAGGTCTACGAAATACTTATATTGACTATAGTAATTGAAAAAGTAAAACAAAAATAAAATATATTATTATTGAATTATGTATTTTCTCATTATCTTTATTAGAAGAATCGTTAAGCTCGTGGGCTCAAAGTACGAGGTTATCGATTCGTTTCCTTTTCATTTTTTCACTGTTTATTTAAAATATCCAAAAGTTATATAAAATAAAATAACTGAATATTATTTAATTTATTAGGAAATTATAATTATATTATATTTATAATATATAATATATAATATATATTATATAATTATATATATATAATATATATTATATATATATATTATATTAATATAATATTTAATATATATATAATATATATCAGTAATATATATATTATATTAGTATATTAATATATATATTTTGTAATGTTCTTTTCTATATATAAATTTTATATTCTTCGTTAGTTATAGAAGAGTAGTTTAGTCTAAACATAGTCAAAAGCAGCTCTTCAATAAAAAGTATTAATTCAAATAATTAAAGAATTTTATCTGAAGGCCTAGGTGCATATGTTCGAGACTCTCTTTCTTTCTGTATGGTCCGTGTACGAGTTCTATATAGGATGATTTTTAAGCGCGTATTTACGTAATGTTCCTGTGTTTTAAGGGGGTGGAGGATATATACATTTATCAAATTGTTTTTTTATGCTTTACGCATCATTAGTATATTATATAATATTATATATATATATATATACTATATTATATATTAATATATATTATATATTAAATTTATATATATATATCCAGTATTTAAGCAGCCTCCACTTCCATAAATAACATATTCTAGATTGTCTAATGATATTCACGGAACACATATTATATATATTATCTATAGATACATATTTAAATTTTTGACTTAAGTGTAAATTAGTAGAACATTCTAGGTAGTAAATTATCAACTAGACATGCGAATATACTTGACTATTTTGTGAGATACGGAATACAGTGAACATATACTGAAATGAGATTAATAATTTAGACAAAGTTCTTGTCGATATGAATTATAAAAGTAAAAAAATTTGCGCGAAAGTACACTTTATATTTAATTAATAGAGCCTTCATAGGTTCACAAGAAATAAATCACAATTATTTTATAGATAAGGGCATAATAGTTTATAATATTATTATATATAATTATATATATATAGTATATATTATATATTATTAATATTAATATGATATATAATATTATATATATATATATATATATATTATTAGTCGTTAGTGAATGTGAAGAATATTGGTGACTTATCAGATACATTTGGATATTTACTGAGCTATTTGTACGAAAATAACGGAATACTAGTGAATCGAGATACTCGAAGATATATTGGAATAAATATATTTTAAATATTCCTATATATATATATATATTAGTAATATATATAATATATATATTAATATATATTATTTATAAATTAATATATTATAAAAAAGTAAAATAATTAATCTGCTTACCCCCATAAGATCTATCTATACGTATTTCACTGTTCAGTGTAGTAAACCTCTACTTCAGATAAGGTCCTTATTGGAAATACAAGGTGTATATATAGATATATACTACTATACGCTAAGTTCGCTGGCTGGCCAGGTATACCTATATACGCGGTACGCCTAGCGATTAAAGGCCCTTATTAGGCAATAGCATATCCCTAACAAATAATGTACTCTTAATCTTCTATTGAGGTAGTAGGGTTCGAAGCTATAGAGATTAAATTAGAAACATAATAGCTCAACCTATCTCATAGCTCTCTCAAGCGCCAGGGTTCTACATAAGACCAGAACACGCGCTCTCGGCGACATTATGCCTAATATATCTGGATAGTGCCTTCTAACTACACTGTTGACACAAGCATATTACTCATCTACAACTTCTCTTTTCATTATCATACTTACTCTCTCGTCTTCCTTACTATTTATCCTTTCCTGTCATCGTACCTGCAGCCCATCCATTTAAAACCAGAGGGCAATAGGTAAGAGGTAAAAAAAGTGTTTCGAATTCATAGATATATATTTTCCTCAATACAATTCTGAGTATATTAAATATAACAGAGATATATATATTAATAATTTAATATTGATAAATTAGTATAATATTAATTATTTATTATTTTTAATTTTGAAATTATATATATAATATATTATATAAATTATACGTATATATATTATAATATATATATATTATATATATATATTATATATATATTATTATAATAGCCTTATTATAAATATATATATATTATATATATATAGTATTAATATATATAAGTTTAGAAGATTGGTTTATTCATTATAAAATAATATTAAATTAAATTAATAAATAATAATATTACGATTATATATACCTTTAATGAACATATTGCCATTAGAGAGAATACATTATGAAATATTTATGGCTTTAATAGATTAATCTTAATTATGTATATAATACGTCATATGGTAAATATATAATCATGATACTGGTAAATCCTTACGTAACTAAAAAAATATAGCGTCATAATGAATCCGTAGTACTTAGTTATATTAAGAAATTGAAAAAAACGTAATAAATAATAACGTCTAAAAAAAGATGAATTCAGATAGGCGGTTCGGATTTGTCATATATATAATATATATAATGATATATATTATATATATATATATACGTAGTTAATAGTACCACTTCCCGGTTAGTCGATCACTGAATGTCGTATCCTGTTACCTGTATCTTTTTAGTATCTCCCGGTCGGCAGTTTTGGAGTCTTGTTTTTCTTGTCTTTTGTTCTGTCTATGGAATCTTTCCTGAGTGCCTTAGATACTCCTATCGCGGCTGACACGACAAAGTCGCGTACAGTTCGCGACGGGATTGAACAGGAGAATATCTGAGTACTTACGAATTAAAATAGAACGGAGTATCCAGTTATGAGTAACAGACACCACGAGAATACAGATATCGCTATATCTATATATTAAATCTCTTACTATATTGTTTTAGCTCGTTCTAATAAAAAACCCAGACCACGAGTGAGATATGAACAACCTCGCTAAAAACGAGGCATGCGACATGAGCGATAGACTTAAAGATACATAACTCTATCACCACCTCGAGTATCTGAAAAAACAAAAGGAAACAGAAGCGAAGGGGGCTCCAACCCCTTAGCGGGAATGCCGCCCGCCACCCCTGTAGTGCAGCTCCGCACCCTCCGATGAGCGGAGATGAAAAGATCAAACCCCCGTTAACGTCGCGCAGACATCTTTCGGGGAGTGGGTGACGGAAATGTGTTCTCTACGC
>JABUQX010058893.1:0-32500 GCA_015478945.1 Trachelipus rathkii | reverse complement strand
AAGACTCCACCTTCATGAAACAAATTTGAGTTAATTGTAACTAAATTCAAAGCTTCTTAAACAACCAAATAAGCAACATTATTAACAACATGCTAATTACTGATGAAGTTGTGTTTAACCTGTCCATAAGCCATAAAAAATGTCTGTAATTCATTCTAAATCTTAAAACTCACCCGTAAAGAATTGTTAGCAGAAAAATAGATGTAATTGTCTTGATGTTCAAATCAAAATTGAATTGATAAGGGATGATTGCCACAAGCACAAGCAATCCACACAGCACAGTAATCTGTAAAAATTTATTACGTGTTAAACATAAATATTCATCTAATTTTCATTGTATGAGTGAATTTCAAATTCTGACGAGAAGAATCTGTTTAGAGTCGGATATTATTGCAATGAATGGTTTCAGATTTAGATATTTCGGCTTTTTTTTTCATGCTCCTATTCCCGAAACTTCTTTCATTAGGGTGTTTATATATATATATATATATATATATATATATATATATATATACTCTCTGCCGCACCACGCCTTATGCCTGCCTGCCACCATACGCCTGCTGCCTGCCTGTGCATCTACCTACCCCTTATCCCATAGAAAGTTAGAAGCCCAGTAGAGTAACTTGGAAAGGCTTCCCCTTTCGAGGTGAGTGATCTTCGTTGAGCCTTTGTCTGACAACTTGAAGTGGTGTAGAACACAAAACTGACTCCAGTGTCAATAAAGTTCCAAAAGCAACAAGCTCACTGTATAAATGAAAAGTTGACTTGTTAAGTAGAGCGATCAGATAATATAGTATAAATATATACTAGAAGTATGCAAAATACTGCTGGGAGAATTTATATATATATATATATACATATATATATATATATATATATATATATATATATATACCCTTATGTAGCCTTTCCCAACTATTATATATATATATGTATGTATAACATATATATATATATATGCTATATATATATATATATAATATATATATATACTCTTTCTATACTCTTCTATATACTTAATAACATACATACTTTCTGCTCTTATAACTCTTTGCTATCTTTCTTAATAATATATACATATATATATATATATATATATATATTTTTCTGTATAACTATATATATATATATATATATATATATATATATATATATATATATATATATATATATATATATATATATATATATATATATATATATATATATATATATATATATATATATATATATATATAATATATATATATATATTAACCCAACAATAAAGGAATATTATCTAATATTTCCTTTACTTATTTTGGATTAATTTACATTGTTTTTAATCTCTGCTATTATTCGCAGTTTTTATTATATATATATATATACTATATATATACTTATACACCTATATATATTATATATAACTATATATATATATATATATATATATATATATATATATATTTACTATATATATATATATATATATATACACCTCTATATATATCATATATATATATATATATATATATATATATATATATATATATATATATATATTATATATAAATATATTTTTATTTTTATATATATATATATATAGTATGTATTACACATTTTTCTTCTCAAGATTTGAATTGGATACTAAGACCCATGGTTCAAAATATTTTATAGTTTTTGTTTTTATGTTAGCTCTTCTCATCACATTTGTCAATCGAAAGAGCGATTCTTCTTCATCAAAATCATAACCGATAACAACACTGTTCTTGAGATTTTGCAGCTGGAGCCAAAGATTCAGGTATCTGTATTGATAAAAAGAACAAAAGGACAAACTTTGAAGGGCAGACATATTTTTTTAATTTTATGGATAAAAACAAGTTTTCTTTCATCAAGGTTTAATTTACTTATTTCTTCCACTTGATTATAATGAAAAGATGATTTATTTATGTAAGACTTTACAGAAAGGAATTGAAAAAAAAAATGAAAAGTATGCATACAATGAAGAGCAACTTACATTATTTTAAAGTATTTCGTGTTAAACGGAATGACGAGGTTGTGAAACCCAAAATTCATTTTCAAAATGCAGTTGTCGCTATGACAAACACAGTCAGTCAAATTTACCTGGAATATTGAGATATTATTTTAAAACTTTGGTGACGATTTGCCATGTGATTTCGTCCTAGCCTATCAAGCGCCAAGCGAAAAATCCTGGAAGAGATTTCAGCTCACATACCAAGGTCGACTTAGCCTTTCACCCAACTATGGCAAAGATGAATGGGGGTACAAGTTTCGACTGGGAAATGAAAAGGACTTTATTTTGCATAATAAATAGACAAGTGACCTAAGAATATGCTTTAGAGTTGACTGGCGCCTGGGTTCGGTGCGGTACGGTGCGGTGCGGTGCAGTCAGTGCAGTGCAGTGCGACGCGGTATGCAATTTCAGTGGCCCGATTCAGTTCAGTTGTAAAAATATTGGGGTATTGTGCGGTGCGGTCCTGCTTCATGACCTCCTGTTTCGGTGCAGTGCGGTGAAGTGCGGTGCAGTGCGGTGCGGTGCGGTGCAGTGTGGTGCGGTGTGATGTTGTGCGGTGCCGAGAGGAAAGTTATATGTGCTCGGCTAACCCAATTATACAGTTTGACTTGTATTCAAATTTCGTCCGACTAGTTTGGTAGTGCCTGCTATTTAAAAAGTGATCAAAACTACCTCTTAGGGACTAAGGTTGCTGGATAACTCTCTTTCCTATTTCATTAACACAAACTGATTCATAAACTCGTAAATATACAAGTTAAAAACAAAGATTTTTTACCTTCTCATTTGAGACGAAACAATCAGACGAATCTTTAAATATAAAATTTTTCTTTATGCTGTTTATGTCACAATGATTAGTTTGGCCAGATCCGAACGCGACTTTTGCTTCCTGCATATCGTCATTCCCTTCACTATTAACGTCAATATGAAATATTATAATGAGCGAATACTTTTCGAGGTTGCGCTCGTATTCAGACCAGTCAGGAAAGTTACTAAGGAAAAAAGTTCAACTAAAAACTAAAAAAATAAATATTTATTTAAAAATTTAACATTATTATTATTAACTATTATTAGTTGAGTTCCTGAGCACTTATTAATTTGCTCCAAAAATGTTATTCCGTTATAATTCGTTCTTATTATACCAATTTTGAACTATGGTTTTTATTAGCAGTAAAACTGTACAACCATAATATCATTTATTATATTAATTAGTTTAAAATATGAATTATTTCTATATAATTCTTATTATTTTTATTATTAATTATTAATTATTAATATTATTCAATATTAACTTATATGAGTACTGTTATTATTAATTTAAATTTCTATAGGATCTGAACTAAACCCAACATAAAAAATCTTTGTGTCGGCTCCGGTTGCTATTACTCAAATCTTGTTAGATTAATTGATCACTATATAGCTATAAAGTACGAACGTAAAGTTCTATTATTACTCTAGAATTATGAAAAATATCCCATAGAATATCGAAGTCAAAGATTTTTAATGATTTGATAAATTTTTCCTATGGTCTTATTAAATGTTTGTGATAATATATATGAGTCAATCTGCAAAGAATACATTTTAACATTATACATATTACAAATGATAAGATTGTCAATATATTTAAAACAATAATAAAGTGTTAAAGTAAAAAATCGCCAAGTTATTAGAATATTGCATACTAAATACTTTATACTTTTAAAATCAATATTAGACATTTATTAACTAGGTCATTACGTGCCTCTCTGAAAAAGCGAGAGATAATGAAAATTATTGAGACTAAGTGTAAAGCCTTAATATTACAGTCTGAATTTAATTATTTACAAGTTGTATAATTATTTATAATCACATATTCTAGAGAATCTAGAGATAAACCATTTAAGATAAGTTTATATATATTATAAATAAATAAGAAAGAAATTAAAATATGAACACATGTGTGATAACTTGTTCTAATTTTGTACTTTCTCAATTTTGCTTCGAGTTCATTAAACCTATTGAGTTATAAAAATGATCAGTAAAGTCCATTTATTATATATACTAGTAATAAGTACTCACATTGGAAAGAAAAACATTAACGCGCTAGCTAATTAAACTTATGAAGAACAAATTCTTTAGATGCTTTACAAAATGAAAAACTGTAAAAAGGAAATCATCTCCAAATTGATACTCACAAATGTTACGATATCCACAGTAACAGTTTGTTTATCTAAATTATAGCTTGAAAAATTACAAATCAATGGATGGAATATAGTCATATAAATATACTGGATATATTATATATAATATTATTATATATAGTATTAAATTAATATACTATATATATATATTATAATATATTATATATATATATTAATATATATAAATATTATATTAGTTATATTTTAATATATATATTATATAGCTATATAATATATATATATATATAATATACTATATATATATATATATATTATAAAATTATATATTATATATATAGAGTAGAAGTAGAGAGAGAGAGAAAGAGAGAAGAAGAGAGAGGAGTACACGAGTAAGTTAGTAATGAAAAACCCTTTAGTGCTACAGGAGATGGGTACGTCCATGACTATAATTAGTGAGTATCATACAGTATTATTAATATTTATTATTATTAATTTTTACACTTCATCTTTGTTTTAGATTGATTTTATCTCAAACATTTAATATTTAAAAAATAAAATAAACATAGAACGTATTTCAACAATTTTGCATAAAAATTTTAATGTATATTAAATAAGTAAAGTTTTTAAATAAAAAGTAAAAATTAAAATAATTTTAACTATGTATACAATTTACCTAATACCATCTGCAACTAAGTAGATTTTTTCACACATTAATAATTATAAATATATATAAATAATGAAAGAAAATAATAAAATGAGCTTGTATAATTCCACAAATATATATATAATATATATATATATATTTATTATATATATTATATATATATAATAATATATATAATATATATATTAATAGTATATCATAATTATATTATTATATATATGATTATAATATATAATTAATTTATATATATTATATATCTATACATATATATCAAAACCAGAAGAAATTGCATTAAACATTAAATTATGTCCTGAAATAGCTTAAGTAGCATATTGAGATAGAATTCTGAGGCAAGAAGCCACAAATATATATTAATATTATATAATATATATATATATATATATACTATAACATACTAAATAATATATTATATATTAAATATATATATATATATATATATATTATAATATTATTATACTATATTATATATATATATTAATATATATATAAATATAAATAATATATATAATAATATATATATATATATATATATATATATATTTATAAATTATGTTATTATAATCTATTAAATATAATTGAAAATAATATTAATATATTAATATATGATTATTATAATACATATATAATTATATATATAATAATTACCGTGAATGACATTAGACACTTATTTTCAGTCTTTGTCTTTTTATTGAAATAAAATTAGGAGGGTTTTGTAAAAGGATAGACTCCAAATTAATATTGTAAGACTTTTCTAGAGGGACGAATTGAAGTTAAGACTGTAAATTCTATCATTTATCATATTATATATAATTAATATATATATATATATATATTATATATATATAGTATATATTAATAATATATATATATATATATATATATTATAATATATAATATATAATATATATATATATAATATATATATATATATATTATTATATTATATTATATATATATATATTATATATATATATATATTATTGACAATAGAGAAATAATTATAACATTATTATTACTCCACGTATTATATATTATAATTTAATGTAAAGATTTGTCAATATGTAGATATATACGTCTTGTCCCCTAAAAGAAGCATGGAATCAATGGTAATCAAAATTACCTACCGGTTATAATTATTATTATAAAATACCTTATGTATCTACTTCATAAAGGTAAAATTGTATTTGCGCCTAACAAAATATATATATTATATATATATATATATATATATATAATATCTATATATATTATTATTTTATAGTATATTAATATATATAAATAATTGTATATATATATACTATATAGATAGTTATATATATATTATTATTTATTAAATATATATATATATATATATATATATTATATATATATTACTTAATTAATATATATAGTAGATATATTAGATTAAGTATATATATATAATATATATATTACTTATATAAATCTTATACATATAAAGTAAAGGTTCCCTTAATTTTATATAGTATTTATTATATTAAAAAGTTATTCTACAAATCAGTCTTCAAATAAAGTAATGTATTAATATTTCGTAAGTTTTTCGAGTACCTTAATTTCTGGAGCCCATACCTCAGTAACGATTATTATTTTAAAGAGCAAAAAATACTAAATTATTAAGAATTTTTAATGTTAATGTTGTGAGAAATTTAACATAAAAGATAACGTGATCACCAACTCTTAGAACAGGTAACTAGACCCACCAAACGTAAAAACCATCCTAGAATACTATGCATATACAGAACCTTCCTAATTTTAAACTACAAAAAGGAGAAATAGTACGTTCAATAATCCCACACTTATAAAAACAGAACATTCTTCTAATACCTCTATAAGTAACCTATCAGTAATAGGTTAATATATAATTATATAAATCCAATTTTTTCCTAGCAAAGATGAATATAAAAGCAATAATCATGTACTTAAATATAAACGCAGCTTTTCATATTTCAACTGGGTGTTTAAACTATAATAAATACTTACAAAATTTTAATTAATTTTTAATTTAGTTTCAAATAAAATTCGTCTGAGAGGGTCCAGAAACACCCATCTTATACGGGAGCCGGGTTGAGAAACTTTCACAAGACATAGAATCGTTAACAACAAATACTTATGGAGAAAACTGCTTTTGTAGCTAATTAAGATCTGTATCTGAAATAAATCTTATAGTAAAATAGTAGGAGTGTCACACTCACGACCTAAAGCCACAAGATAACGACGCAGTACAGCTAAGAATCACTCCCGTACTAATCATAACTTATTGATTTTTGATTATATACCTTAAATATCACGCCTATCTATTACCCTGTACAATATATATTATTAAATATAATCTATATATATAATATAATTAAATATATAGTATATATATAGTATATATATATATATATATATTTATATATATATATTAATATATATTATATATAATAATATATATATAAATATATTTATTATATATATATATATAATATATATATATTATTATGTTAGTTGAAGTGTGTGTGTGTGTGTGTGTTAGGTGCTGTTGTGTCGGTTGATGTGGTGATGTTGTATATTCGTAAATGTTCGTTAGATATATACAATGATGTGAATATGTTTATTTCATTTTTCTTCGCGAGACATATAACTATTTGGCAACCAAAAAATAAAACAAATATTATAATATGGCTTTGTATATAATAATAAGAAAAATACATATACATAATACATAACATAATTACTTTTTTAGTTAATTTTAAACATGGTAAAATTTTTAATTCGTGAAAGATAGATGCTGCAATATTTTTATAAAAATATACATTTAATTATTTAAATGTTCAAGAAATGCTATATATAAGGTAGGAGAGCGATGCCAATTGAAAAAGAGTTTTGAAATTATGTTTGCTTATGAACAAATGCACAGATAGTGATAATTACAATGTTTTTCACCGACTTAAGAGATATATGATAAGCTAGATGGCTTTCACATGTTCAAGAACAGCACTTAGGAAAATATTTATGATTGATCTTGAAAGAAAGCATATCAGCAATTGTTATCCCGAGAATATATTATAATTCAAAATTATCTATTATCTGTATAACCTATTATCTTAAAGTATATTGATCAATAATACTTATACTTGTGCTAATTATATGTTGAAAAGTTCGAGTGCTTTAATAAAGATTAATTAAATCTAAAGTATTTCTCGAATTTGATGGTCTTTTTAAAAAAAGTATTAGTAAGTAAATTAAAAAGAATTATTTAAACGGCCAATGCCTAAGAGTAGTGTACCAAATGGGTACAATATTTTGTCACTTAGCAAGATGGCTCCGCTCCGTAGAAGGAAAACAGCATCATTATTGCATTAATGCAATTTCAAGATTATAAAATAAAATTCTTATTAACGAAAGTGCATATATATATATTTAGAAAAAATAGTAATTAATAAAATGGACTAATATCTTTTCTATGTTATAATATTAAATACACGATAAGCGAATGCATCTAAATATTATAAGCAAAAATGCAAAATGAACATATTAATACTATAAAAATTAGTATCATTTAAACTAAAAATAAATTAAAAGTTGAAAAACATTTTTAAGGACTTTGAAATATTATGTATATTATGGGTATATTGTCTTCAATGATAATTACTTTTTATCTCTCGTATATATTTTATACTATATTTTACACCACAATTTACATCTCATATATTATGCCTAATGTGCTCTATCATGGTACTAATACATAGAGTTATAAAATGCCAATGGGTATCAATGGAGTTCTAAATCAAAAGGGAAAATACCGTGTACGTATCAATTAAACTCCATCTGAGTTTTTTTTTAATCTCCATTTGTGTTTTAGAAATCATTCTGTCACATGTATTGAATTATTTCAGACTCAGGTAATCCTTAATCCTACCAATCCAGCCAGTGTTTTTATACAATTTTCGAAAGGAAGATTATTCTTTTATATATAAGCCTCTTAAAAGACAAATACCTTTTCAGTCAATACCTAGATATTATTATCTTATCAGTGAATCGGAAATAGGCGCTAATATATGTCCACCATAAAATTAATCACGTAAGAAAGATTAAGGCGATTTTGTAAATACTATTCTATATCAATTATAATGTCCACCATAGCCTTAGACTGACAATTCTATTTTCAAATCTCATTCCATCTGATACCTTTTCTTTTTCACCTTAACTTAGTAAATATCATAGTCCACTTGAAAATCATCAATATTCCCATTTCTTCATTCCACTCACCAGTATAGCTTTCAACTATCGAAGTCAACCGAAAAAAAAATCCTTTCCTGCCTTACCGATTTGTATTTTTTCTTAGTAATTATGGTATGGCGTCAATGTTTTTAACATCCTTAAAAAAGTATCAAAAATTTCATATCTCAAAGGTTGAAAAAGCATTTCAAGAAAGCAGACAAGTCTATTCTATCTACGGAACTTTTTTCTTTATCACAATTTATTCAACTAAACAGGGGTTCAATCCTGGCCGAGTCTAAAGTTGAAAGACTAACAATTACTTCATTAGTTTCTAGCGCTTTATCCTTTCCTGATGGTACTACGGCAGCAAGCAATCAAGGGAGCTGACTATTCACATTCCTTTACATTCAAGCACCCTCGCAATTCAAGAGGTCAGGTTCTTCAAGCAAACTTTGTCCTCAAAATGGACCTCCAAACATTTAAGTAGCGGTAAATCACACATTTCAGCCCTCTCTATGAAGTGGAATTCTTTGCCATATTCTCTACTTCCAACCGAATTTACTCTTCTTCACTTTAAGGCTCGAATCTGAAATTCAAGTTATACTAAAACAAGGGAAAATATTTAAGTTTAGACTATCTTTAATCCTACTTCACTTTTCTCATCTGTTTAACTAAACCACTATGAAAATCTTGTAGCCATACCTGAGTATAATATTCTAGTTATAAAATATTAAAGCAATGAGGAAATAGATTTACGTAGCACATTATTGGTTTAAACCACGTTTTTTTTTTTTTTATTTTTATTTTTTTTTATTTATTTTTTATTTCTCACTTTTTTTTATTTTTTTTATATAATTTTGTGAAATAAAAAGATAATATATATATATATATATATATATATATATATATATATATATATATATATATATTTATGATATATTGCTAATTAAATTGATGAAATTTTTTTTATATATATATTAATATTAATATATATATATATATTATAATGATATATATTAATATATATTATTATATTAATATATATTATATAGTATAATATATATATAATATTATATATATATATATAATATAATAATAGTAGTTAAAATAAATGTAGTGTTAAAATAATAAATAACTTATAATTATTAAAAAATTTATACACATCAAAGTACTAGATATATAATAATAATAATAAGTTCAAAACTAACAGTTACAATATTTATTTTACATTTTCTCATTTAGAGATTTTATAATAGTTGCTGTAGAAATCATAGGGAAATTATATTTAGAAGTTATAATAAACTTTTGTGATAAGGTTATAATAATATTTTTGTATTCATATATTATTTGATGTTTTAATTATTACTTTAAATCAAATTTAACTTTTTACCATAAACTATATATATATTATAAATTAACATAAAAAATAACTTATATCATTTATTAAATATTTTTTATCATAATTTATCATAATTTATGAGAATGATTATTAAAATACATATTGTGGTAAATAGCATGTATTTAAAATTACATACACTTACTATTATATATATTGTCTCTTAATTTATATATGATATGAGTTTTGATGAAACTTTTGACAGATTTCAAATTTTGCCGGTTTGCCAAAAACTGATGATTTATTTTTTTTTGAAGAGCAAAACTGGAGGAACAACACGTTCTTTCAAATTAAGAGGTGGAGACCTCGTGATGGTATGAGATTCCCAATTCCTCGGTATTTCCATCATTTCGATGTATTCTCTATATGGAACAAAAGGCATAACCTTGTTATAAGAGACCAGACAATTAGAATTTGTTAATATTATTGATGTTAAGAAAATTTTCTAAGTTAAATAGTTTTTAGCTGTGAGGGCGGCTACATACTTTCGGTGTTCGCCATAATTTTAACGAGCATATGAAGACGAATAGGCAAGCACCCCATGTGTGGATGGGTAATTTTTGACTAATTAATAATCGTTAATATTCACGGTAGGTTAGGTTTGGACAATACACGAATATATTATAATCCTATTTCAGCTTGATGTCGGTATAAATGATCATCAAAAAGGATTTTTACTATCCTTAATGAGCTTCAGCGTGAGATACACTGTATAAGCGTGTTGCATAATTATTGTAATTGAAATAAGTTTACATTCAACGCATTATCTTATAAATAAACATATTTACAACATCCAGCATAATTATATTTTAGAATATATTTTTATAAATACATTTTATTAACATGATTCATTATATATAACTTTTTTTATCACATTTATCACCACTCACAGCCAAGATACTGGGCCGCCTATGTCTGTGTCAGAATTTACAGACTTGCGAAATATAACACCATCATAAAACTGTTTTATAATTTTAAAACCGTAGAGTATTATTATATTAATATTTAATTATTATAATATTATATTAAGTTATTATTCATTAAATATTATTATTATATATTAATTAATTATTCATTATTAATTTATATATTTATTTAATATATTATTATTATATTATATAATTAAATATTATATATTACTTATCTTTTTTATTATTTAAATATAATTAATAAATATTATTTATAATATTTAATTATTATATATAATTATTATTGATATATAATTACTATTTTGATTACTATTATATTATCATAATAATACTAATTATTAAAAATACTTCAAATATTAGAATTTATTAATTATTTATTTATTCATTATTTAAATTATTAGTTATTATTATTAAATTTTATTATTACTTTACAATTATCTATCAATTTTAATAAATACAACTCAAAGTAACTGAATTTAACTACTTTCAATGTCAGTAGTTAAAAGTAGTTAAAAGTAGTTAAATTTGTTTTTTTTGGAAATTAGCAGTATAGTTATATCTAACGAAATTGTCCATAGCTATTTTTGAACATCATCATAAGGCAAACGGAACGTAATCTCAAAGTTTTCTTTGCCAAAACTTTTAAAAGAAATTCTTGGGAAATATTCTTGAAAGTATTCTTCAAGTTCGCCAATTCCTCTGGTCTTAACTCCGGTCTTTAAAGGATTTACAATAGCATTTCTGGAAAAATTTAAAATAAAGCTCTGAAGAAAAGCCTCCACGAAAGAATTACAAAATGAAAAGAGCCATGTACACTCTAAGCTATTTTAACTATATATTTAACAGTAAAATGAAAAATCAAATCACAGGTTAATTGCTATGGTATTGAAAAAAAATTAAAAGTAATATTAAAATAATGGAGAAGTTATATAGTTACCATAAACTTATATAACAGTGGAATAGTATACTATGAGATAATACGAATTGTAATGCATACAGTGCAAGATTACAAGAATCTGAATGGATCAGTGACTATTGAAATAGTAAAGAAAAATAGACTAATAAGAAACGCATCACTAGAAAAAATAATCACGTCGCAAGGAATCTCTTACTCACAATAAGAAAGAAATGGAATACATGAAAGATAATAATACATGAAATAAGAATCGGATGAGAGGTTATCCGAGAGTAGGAGAGCTAAGTAATCGACAAGAGCTCGTATCCCAGCCGTATGATCCTAGATAGCCAAACATTGAAAACCATATAAATATCTTAACCTACCTAAAAAATCCTAATAATGATCTATACCTATAATAAACCTTATATAATAACTAATAATAAACCTAACTAAGATAACCTAATAATAATCATATAACTCTAAACCTAAAACCTAAATAAATAATAACCGTAACCTATAATAATACACTTTATGGCCTGATCACTTATATCAAAAGGAAGAAAAATCATTATAGGAAACCAAAACTCCAATCATAAAAAGTAGTATTAACACAATTATCATATCTAAATAAAAAACCAGAGACTAAAAATATGAAATATCACAAAAAAAAAATGTAGAATTCACGCTCTTATAGCTCTAACTAAGTGACTGCTAAACATACTAGTTCTACAAAAGTAGCCACTTTAGCGTACAATATTAAACAGCCCCCACAATATCTTTACCTCACTCATATAAAACCTTGAATCTTAGACGATAACTGAATACTTTGTGATATAATTTCTTCTAGAATAGAGATACATGAAAAGAATATCAAAGAATATTTAAGAACAAAAAGGCCTCCGTATGCTTTTCAAAGAGTCAAATGAACCCTCCTAGAAGCGATTTATATGGAGATTATGTTCAAGTAGATAAGATCATAAATGAAAGCTAGAGTTTTATGAGAGAGAGAAAATTAATAAAATAAAATAAAAAATATTAATTAGTTATTTCTTTAAAACACAACAAAATTCTACAAACATCAATAAGTTTTAATATAAATACTTAGATGAAAGAGATAGAATAAATATATAATATAGAAATAAGTGAGATTATGTAGTAATTATTTACTAGATCAATAGAGAGGATGAATATTAATAATAGATGAAATAAGAATGAATAATAAGTGGAATGAGAGTATGAACAGTAATAATGAAAGATAATATGGAATATATGAATAATTAAAAAATGATAATAATAATAATAGAGAAAAAAATGAGAGTGAAGGATAAATGTATATAACAATGAATAAGAGAATTGATAATTATATATAATAACCTAATGAAATATTATAATGAATAATAATAAGTAAGATTGGGTATAATATATACCATGATATATAATTTATTAATAGTCGATAATAATCGAATAAAAAATTAATAATATATATTATAAGTAATCAATAATGATAATTATGCGTTCTATACGGAAATTTTGATAACAATCTAAACTAATATTAATAAAAATAAGTAAAAATTGAACATGGTTTAATAATAGAGAGATATAAATAAATAGGTTAGCGTATTCGAATATATAGATCAATTTAAAAGAGAATAATTAATATGCACTAACATTTAATTTTCGATATTATCATCTAATTAATAACGCACTAATAGGAAACCGATGTAAATAATATCTACAATAGTTCGAACTTCTGGTCCTGTCAGAAGTTTATCTATAGAAGGGCTTTCTCTAATCGGATAAATTTATTCGTGACATCTTAAATATTAATCCCCACGCCTTGGCATCAGGGAATACTAATTAAGATTCACAGTAAAATTGGCGGCGAATCTCCTCTCGCCTGCCATCGTTCAAAATGGAAACTCAAATAATAATATATTTATTAAGGAGAGAGAATATAATACTATCAGGATGTCATACTCAATTATTGGAATTGTATATCACATATGAAGATAGGATAGAAACATACATTGAATACATTCATTTATATTCACATAGAGGATTACTACAGTATAATAAATATTACATGATTGACACTTTATACAGGTAAATTAGATGTTACTAAACACATACGGGTAGTTACTATATTAAATATTAAATATTCATAGTACTCCATAAACCAAATTCTGATATTGTATCACACTATAATTAAATATTACTCATACTCTCATTATTGCATCAAATACGATCTAGTTATTACATGTATGTAAAGCAGTTCACCTCTTCACTCTACACTTATCATACTTTGTATCTATAGCTAAGATGAGTTCAATTATACCCTTTATCTCCACCCCGATTCGAGAAAACTTTTAAAGAAATGATATATAATATCTAATAACTAGTAGCAGGTTATATAAAATGAGCTTATAAAGTGATAATATATAAGTTTAGTAATGATTGCAGCTAACATCATTAAGGTAACAAATTATATATAAAGCTGTTAATAATATCCATCACATAATTACACATTCAACTGTCTTATATGAACTCTTTGCACTACACATAGTAGAGAGATATACTATTTCCTCCTATAACTATAGTATAGACGTAGGTAACATGTGTGAAAAATAACTTCTATTACATATGAGGAAGAATGATTCTTTCTACCACGTCTGTATACTTATTTGTTGTTTCAAGGGTGTGCAAAGATCAGTATCTGTCTTAACATTTATTTTCTAAGACACTGGAGGATCGTTCATGCATTTCTCCAATCATTACTTTACTCTTTATAGCTTCTCACTTGACTCAAAGAGATGAAGTTAGCTAGATATCATATATACGGAGTTATCTTAATGAGTCTTGTAAAGAGTTAGATAGAATCAGTAGCGTATCTAGAATATATGCTTTATACCTATGAGTAAATTCCTGTCTAGGTGATTAGGATATAAAATTGAGAAATAGATAAAGGTTTTACAATACAAAATAGTTATATTCATGTTATCTTTATATTTTGGGTATCATATGTATATATCATTACAGTATTTTCACGAAATATTATCAATCTCTATCCGGTGTAGAAAGAGAATCAAGATGGTGTGTAGATGTAAAATAAACGGAATTAATTGATATTCGGTGTTCAAATTAATGTGAGAATATTGAGAACTAGGATATTTTATAAATAATTCTAAAATGTCATAAATGAGTGTAGGAGGTAGAGGTGAGACTCAAACTATATGAAAGACCTTTATATTATTATTTCGTTTTCTATACGAGTTGAGAATCACGGTTTATATTTTAATAGTGGATTACTCTAGATATATAAGCTGAAATTTTTCTATATTCGTTACTCAGATTTTCGGGAGCTTCCGATGAAATTAAGTTGATCAAATAAAACTAAATTATGTGGATTTAAAGAAGATAATTTATCTATTATTGAAAAACAACAAATAAAATTTAAAATATTTTTTTGAGAGTTCATAATAGGATAGATATAATAAAAAATATATGTTAATACATAAACATACACTCTACACCATTATTAACTTATTATTGCACATCAATATATAATTATATATAATATAATATAAGATATATATTAATATATATATATATATTAAATATATATGATATATATATATTAAATATATATATATATATATTAATATATATATATACTAATATTAATATATAATATATATATATAAGTATATATATATATGTTATATAAATATATATATATATATATATATATATATTATATATATTATAATATATATAATATATTATATATATATATTATATAATATATATATATATATATATATATATATATATATTAATATAGTATATAATATATATAATATTAATATAAATAAAATAAAAAAATTTAAAATATATTATATATATATATATATATATAAATATATATTATTATATAATATATAATAATTAAAATAATTATTCAATAAAGTATCATACCCTCTACCATACCTACTTCAAAAGATTGTTTTATGCTACCGAGACCTAAACGATCAACATACGTCCAATATCTCTTATTGCTAAGTACCTGCTGAGTGAACTTACACCAAATTAATCATTTCACATTAATATAAACTTAACGATAAAATATATATATGTTAGGTTATGACTGATATTACGCTTTATATCTTAAATAGGATGATGATCTCATAGTGCGCCACCTTCGCTTGTAGGTTGGCACGGCTATTATTTATCTCAAGTGTAGCTTCCGTGTTCTAGTCGTAATTTAGGGGAAGCTGAGTAAGGTAGACAAATTGTATTAAGCAATAGAACGTTGGCATAATTATTGAGTATATATATATTATATCATATAATATTTATTCGATTATATATACTTATATATATTATTAATAAGTGGTAGAACATGAGAGTTTTTGATTTAAGTGTTTAGCGTATAGTATAGTATAGTGATGTAGTTTTAACTGATTTATCTCTAATCCTTTTTATATCTCAAATATGTAGTATATATTTTATGTATTATAGGTAGCTTAATAGTTTTATTGTAGATTTAATAGCTTGATTCACGTATTAATAATGATTATTAATAGTTATAAGGTATTATACCGTTTACGCATTTGTAAAGGAAGTTGAGTCCCTAGATGTCTTGCCTATATTGAGTACTAATCATACAATATATTAATATATTCACATGAGAACTGAACTCTCACGACATAGTAGCGGAGATTGAATGTAGAATATCTCTGATAATAATTTATAAGTTAATTACATCTGACTGTTACAATTTTTTAAGAGTATATTGTTTTTTTCTACTTATATTATAATATATATTAATATATAAGGTATATATAATTTTATGACACTAATATATAGATAGTTTAATAGTGATATATTAGTCTAATATAGTATTTATTATATTATTAATAATAATAGTATTAACTATATTATATATATTAATTAATTGCTATATAATATTAATTTATTATTATATAATAGTTATATTAACTAGGCATAGTGGAGATATAATATATTTATATGAGTATATAATATTAATTAATTTATTATATATTTAATTATTGTATTATTATTATATTATATATACTTATATAATTTTATTAGTATATTATATATGCATAGTATATTACTTGAATCTGATGCGTGGTGAATAGTATATGTATATGAGTATATAATTTTCTATAATTAAGCTACTATCCATGTTATTATATATAATTACATATTTTTTTACTTAACATACTTTACGCATAATCAGAGTATAGAGCTTATTATATGGAAAATCGTTTTCTAAGGTTATTATTATATTTATTTTTATTAATTTATATTATATTATAATTATATATTAACTATATTTATAATATGTAACTCATTATTAAATTTTATATATTTTATTATATATATTAATATATATATTATAATTTAATTTAAATATATTATATTATATATATTATTAATTATAATTATTATATTTATTATATTATATATTATTTATTATTATAATTATTAATATATAAATAACATAATATTATTATTATATATATATTTTATATATATATAATATATATAATGATATTATAATATTAATTGTTATTATATATTATTATAATATTATATATTTAATATATTTTTTATATATATTAACGTATATTAATATTAATATATTTAATTATATATAATATATATTAATATTATATATTATATATATTTATTAATGTATTAAATATTATATATTATGATATATATAAATATTATATTAATATAATTATATTAATAATATTATTAATATTTTATTGTATTATATTAATATATATAATTATTTATATTGTATTTCTTATATTATAATTATTTTATATATTATCATATTTGTATATAGTTATTTTATATATATTATATCTATATAAATTATATATATAATATAATTTATTATTTATAAATATATTATATTTAATTAATATATATATAATAATTTTTTTTGTAAGTTGTGTTATATTTAATATTTTATGTTTAATATTATTTATTTAATATAATTTATTTATATATATATATTTTTATATGCGTTTTAATTATATTTAGAATGATTATTTGCCATATAAAATAATTATTTATTTTCTGTGTTAAATATAATATTAATAAATATTATTATATTTATTTGAATTTTTATGAATTTATATGTTATGATAGTTGTATATTGTTTTTTTATATGTATATAAGCTTTAACAGTTATAATCTGAATTTTATTTGTCTTTAATATATGTATTTTATATATAGTGATCATTATAATATATATATAATATATATTTAATTTATTAATATTATATTATTGGTAATATTTATATTATTATAATATATATGATTTTATATTTAGTATTATTATAATACTTATAATTAATTATTTTAATTTGATTATATATTTATATTTAATTCTGATGTTTCAATTAAATATTTAAGTTTTATATACAGCTATTTATATTATTTTTTATAATATTATTTATTTAATATAGTTAATTAATTATTATATTAGTATATTATAAATATAATAAATTAAGTTGGTTATATATATAAATTTATTATTATAAAATATTATTAATGATGATTAATACCTTATCACACATCCTCTACTAATTTGTTATATATTACCTATTATATAAATTATATATTATTTATGAGGTATAAGAGTTAAATATATTATTACTGAGATTAAATAATTACAATTATTACTATTGATTATCGGGTTTACTATAAAGGGTTAAAGCACTAGAGTTAAATGGAGATAACTCCAAAATATATAATTATAATATTAGTAGTAAATCATAAATATAATTAAACTTATATTAAATAAGAAAAATTTAATAACATTATAAATATTATATTTATTATCTAATATTTCCAATTATTTTAAATTATATGAAACTGCTATATCAAACATATATAAAACAGAGTAATACATAATAAAAAAAAAATATAAAATATATATATGAAAAAACAAATATAATTCGTAGAGTTAAAAACTAAGTAAGGTCTTCGAAGAAGTAATTTTTCAGATTCATTAGTATTAGTTTCTGATAATCCTTTAAACAAAAATTTTTCAGCAATACAAAATAATCTTTTTTTTTAAATCACATTCAGTTTAATTATATTCTCTACTGAGCTACTTATTACATGAGTTTATCTAGTGTATTATATCATAAGTGATATAAGAGTATAGACTTAGTGTAGAGAAGTTACTATATAATAGATATATTAATATGCAAATTAGTATATAATTCTTAAAATACTACTAATAAGAGTATAGTACTTATAGAAATTGTGCATTATAATATTATCACCGCTACCTATTAAATATGTTGGTGTCACCTTATTTATTGAAACTACCACTAGTTTAGATATTTAGTGTAATAAGGGTTGAATTATAATACTGTATAGGATATGTGAAATTAGTTATAGTATCTCCCTATTATATAGTATATTATGCTGCTTAATATGATTAATTATTATGATCTATATTCTAGGAAAGGTACTCAACGCGTACCTGAGTACTGGTTGATAGTAATATATAATTTGATATATTCGTCTTTCACTTATTTCAAGTAACTAGTAACTCATACGGTATTGTGAGTACTCAGTTCAAATTATAATATTGATTTATGATTGTGAATGATAAATATAAAAACGTTATCAGTAGAATTAAGAAATGTAATGAAATTATTGTCTGCTAAATAATACATTTAAAGAATATAGCACTTATTTTTAAACTTTAGAGTCTTTAGAAATATTTTGGATATATATGTATTTTAAGTTTGTATTGTGTAATGAAATATATGTGAGAACGCACTTAATATGTTGAACAATACTTAATTAGATTTATGTTTAGATTGACATCATCAGAGTCCCATAGCGGGTTATACTCATATCAATTCTATAGTGAGCGTTTGGCCTTATGTTACACAGAGTATTCCGCCGAGAGACCAAATGTATGTCTCCTAGGTTAATGAATATTTTTGCTTCTCTATAAATATCATCTTTATAAGCTCTTCCGTGATTCATTTAACTTTGCATCTCGTGAGAGGAAACTGAGGATCATTGTATATTATAATATAGCAGTCTAACGAATTAACACTTTGGTTATGAGTGTGTTGCTAATTAAAAAAGGATAATTACTATGTAAGATCCTAATTTTCAGATTAATGTTCCAATATGTAGTTGTATGAAGAATAATTAAGAAATTAGGTATGAATTTGAGAAGGTATTTGATTAGTTAATAGACACCAAGAGAAATTTAAAACTATTTCGTGACTAGTAGAGCTCAATTTTCAAGCTTCAGTAAAATTGTTATGATATAATATTATTATAGTCCCTTAGTCTTGTAGATGCACGTTCGGTATATCTTTCATATGTAAACTCCATTTCAATCGAACATGTACTGTAAGCATTTTCACCCATATGATCTAGTCCACGAAGAAAGAAAGTTTTAGATTATTAATTTCATTTACTGAAAAATTTCTTATTTGCGTCATAACTTTTCACTAGGGACTGAGTCCAATACAGTTCAGATCTCTAGAAACGCCAAATAAATTTAGCTACTAGTCATTCTATCGAGTAAATCTAGCAACACTAACCCACCGACTTCACATCAAAATAATAGACTTCGCAAAATTTATAGAGATATTATTTTTCTAATATAAGTATCATGACTATACAAAATATTTCAGTTATTTATTCTATCTTCTACCTAATCAGTATATGTTGATCATAACTATAGCATAATTGGATATTGTATTATTAAGCTAAATGTGTCAATGATTATATGTTGCAGTTGGATACCTACGTGACCAACCTCTATTGCTAAATTATGTGTTATATAATTAATGAGAGTGAGTACTTATATGTAACTATTATTCATATTTTATATTAGGTTAATATTCAATTCGTATAGGTCTCTTTATTTGTATCACTGGAATTATAGAGTCTTATCTATCTATCTATTATTACTTATCTATAACTTTCTTATCATCTATTACTTATAGAATTTAATTTCTATCTGTTCTTATCTGTCTTTTCTATCTAATCTATCTATTTATCTAATGTATCTTTATTTTTTTCATCTTTTTTTATTCTTATACTTATAGTCCATTAATTCCTTTTTTTCAATTTCTAAAGCTAATGCTTCTTAAGTTGTATATAGCTATGGTATACATAATTTGACTATTCTATTTTAATAATCGAGTTCTCATCAGATACATAATTATGGACTTATCTGTAGATTCCCTTAGATTTTAATGTCGTCGTAATATAAAATAACTTTGCAATAATTCTAATATAATCATAATTACCTATCTATAATCTATCCTACTTATCTATCCTACTTATGAATTAAATTTGCTTGGACCCTTTTATTTTCTAACATATAATTAAAATTATAAGTGATATTCTAATAAAGATCAGGTTTATCAAAATATAATTATATACTTTATATTTGTTCTACTCTTTGTAATCTTATAAATCCTATCTAGTTCTCTTGTAGGTATAGAATATGAATATTATTTAATTTTTAATATCTTTATATATGATACTAATAATTAATCTTATGTAATTAAATATTAACGATTACTATAGCTAAATATTTTATTTAATTACTATTATATATATATTTATCTATTATTTATTATATATATTAACTTAATATATCCTTATTAAATATATATATTATACTCTTTACCATATTTTACTTGACACATATATCTACATACAAATCCAACAATTTCTGTATA
Source organism: Trachelipus rathkii (assembly GCA_015478945.1). Classification (NCBI taxonomy): domain Eukaryota; kingdom Metazoa; phylum Arthropoda; class Malacostraca; order Isopoda; family Trachelipodidae; genus Trachelipus; species Trachelipus rathkii. Next base: position 10,443 of record JABUQX010058893.1, on the reverse strand, counting down.
TATCTTTGAAAACACTATTCAAATAAGAACCAAACTTAAAACCAATTCTTGTAGAACTTCATTATATAATTTTATATTATAATAATCATTATTAATTATTATATAGTATAAAGAGAGAGTAGAGAGAGAGATGCATATAAGAGAGAGAGATATCCTTTCTCGAAAGTAAAGAACCAAGATAAAATAAAGAGACAACAAGAGAAGAGAGAGAGAGCAGGAGCAGTAGAGAGAGAGTAAGTATAGAGAGAATGATATTAGATGAAGAGAGATTAGATGAAGAGCGAGAGATACGATCGATGATATGAAGAGAGAGAGAGAGAGAGAGAAGAGAGAATAGATGTATAGAGAGAATTCAATATGAAGAGAGCAGTAGAGAGTAAGCCAGTAGATGACAGAGATAGAGTAGTAATAAGATAGATAGAATAAGTACATAGATAGTATAGGGTAGGGGTGTAGTTTATAGTGACTGTAACATTACATACTTATAAGTATGAGATATAGTTAGTTATTTGATTACTTTAAAGCCGTGAGTGGAATAATATTATCAGCGACTTTTGGTCTTATCTCTTCTTCAGTCAATAGATATACTTTATATTTTTAATATTTGATTTATGGTTAGTGATATGTTAGTGGTAAACCGGTTTATGTAAGTGTATTATTGGTTACCTGTTCGCTAAGTGTTAACTTGATAAAGCGTAGTGTGTCTCGACTTGTTAGCCGGTTTATTTCGTATATTTGCCTCTGTATATAGTAGTCTGTGGATGCGGTTTTTAATTTGTTTTTCGCCGTGATTCAAGTATAATTACTCAGCCAGACTTTTTACCTTGAACATTTTAATAAAGCGAGATGTCTTATACATCATACCCTCCTCTCTAGAAGTCCCCGATTGTATCTGCAAGGTTCTCCATCTCAAAAGTTTCTTTGGATGTAATGATGAAGGTTCTATCCTTCTTCATTTTAGATATTAACTGCAAACACATAAATTAAATTTTCTAAGATATCTAAAATATTCTTTTTTATATATAACTTAATTGTTTTCAAAATACTAAATATATTTCGTGATATTCAAACATTATTAAGAAAAAAGTTTTCATCGGCATTAAAAACGTTTCTAATGCCAAATTTCAAAATACTAGTTGCACAAGTATAATATGTATTTATATGTATGTATTCACATTATGTATTATTTATATAAAAAATACATAATATGTATGTATTCATATTATGTATTATTTATATAATGTAATATGTTTTCTTATTTATGTTTTCTTATTTCACACACTAAGTTATGACTTGTTACCGTAATGAATGCTACATTTAAACAATAATTTAAAGTGTCGCATCTCGTTCGAAATCAAGGTACATGAAGAAACGAAAATCTTACCAATTCTAAACAATCTTGATATGATAATGACACTAGTAAAGCAAAAGATTATGTTTTTAATTTAAAATCAAACTGACTACAAAATTCATAAATTTAATAATTCCATTACTGACTAGAAATACTTTTCTAATAAACAGATTCTTCTGCTAAATTTATGGAAAAGTCTGTATATTATCGTACCACTGAAATAAAAAAAACAATGGGTTCTCCGTGCAAGTATATCGAGTATTCTATATATATTACTATATATTATATATATACTATATAGTATATATATATATGATTACCTATTTTTTGTATATATATATATTTATATATATATTATAATTATTATTTGTATCTTATATTATTTGTTGAGCTAATATGTTCTATTCATCACTATTCTTTACACTATTTCTCTTATTTATATAATTTATATTGTCTTATATATTATATATAATAATATTTTATTACTTTATTATATATATTAATATATATTATAATTAATTATATATTATATTATATTATTATATATATTTTATATAGTCATATATATTATTATATTATAATTTATTATATATTTAATATCTTAATTATATATATTATTTATCATATAATTATATATATATATATTATATATAATATATATTTATATAGTATATATTATATATATTATATATATTATTATTATAACTATTATTTATATACTATTATATATATATATTATTGTATTTATCTGTAATGTTAAATTTAGTAATTATAATTGTTTTTATATTATTTCATATACTTAATCTATATCTCTAATACCATATTATAACTATTTATCATGACTATTTATTATATATATTTATATATTTATTCTATCTGTTGGATGAAATATCACTTTATAAATATTGCTATATCTATATTCTCTATTATATATATCTATTCTATATCCTATTAATTTGTAAATGCTTCTTACTATATATATTAATATATACTATCTATTAAGTTGTATGATACTTTTTATCACGTCAATCTCTGAACCCTTATACTCACTCCCACTTAGTATCGTAACGTTACTCAGTCCTATGTGAATATATCATTATACAGTATAGAGGTGTTTAGTAGGTGCCTTAATTAGAAAGGCGAGTGTTATATATAAGATACATAATCTCTAACTTTCAAATACATGATAACTTTTTCCTACATCACTCTGGCTCTCAAAAGGGTATTCGACTTAGCAGCATACTCATAAGTCGCCTCTTTAAATTTAGTTAGTTCATTCTTATGTGAATGATATAATATTTGCGGACCGTTTGTGAGAATAATATCTATATGTAAAGAGAAACTCCTAAACATAGAACAATAATCTTATGTTCATATCTGAACGACTCTTCTCTTCTCTTTTGTGTGGTACGTCTCTCTCTCTTCGTGCTCTATCTCTCTCTTCTTCCTCCTCCTTCTCTTCGTTTTTTTATTTACTCAATATTCATGTTTCAGTTACTCAAGATTTATACAATTTAACATGTATAATCATGGAAACTAATATAATAAAGACTATATGAGGTATTATATAATAGATAAACTGATGTGCGTATTATTAGAGTAAGAAATTCATACGGTGCTTATTTTTATTCTATAATGGTTAAATATTATATAGACGGCATATAATGATATAAATATTATTAGTCAATTTTACGTAATAATAAATTTTAAATTTTATGAGTCATAATTATTAATAAATATTAATTTAAATTGCATAAATTGCTCATTTCAGGTAATTTATTTTCTATATTATTATGTATTTTAAATAATATTATTTATTATTTATATATTATATATATTAATTTTAATTATTATTATTATAATATTATTATTTATTATTATTATTAATTAATTATTGATTAATATATTATTTATTATTATTTATTATATTGTTTTTTAATTATTATTATATTTATTATTTATTAATTAAAATTCAAATACATTATTCATTATATTATCGCAATAATTTGTTTATTTATCCTTATGAGTATTCCTTCAGCGATAATAATTTATAATATTTATTAATTATTATTATTATATTTAATTATTTATATATATATATTATTATTTAGATTAATTAATTATTTATTTAATTATTATTATTAATATTAATTATTTATATACATTATATTGTTAATATATTAATTATTTATTATTATTTATTATTATGCAAGTAGTAGTGGTTTGTACATAGTATTTGGTTCAAGCCTCAGGTAGGTAAAGCTGCAGTTGTTAAGTCACGTCGAGAATTAGTCATCATGAAGTAAGTAGCATAACATAAACACATAATTGATAGTTAAGAAACACACACCAAAATGTGAACCGTTCATGCAAGCAAACTATGGTACTTACGTAAATAGCTATTACCAGTACATTATGGCTTATTTAATGTTCTGATTTTATTTCCATTAATATATATATATATAAAATGCATATATAAAATAAGTCTATATTTAGTTGAAAATAATTATTCTAGGTTCTGACTTATTAATTCAATATATATTTATATATTATTTATATATTTATCAGCTTTTTTTCTTTTAATAATATTATTTCTAGTTTCTTAATTTATTTCATTTTTTTATTGCAATATAATTATTAATAAAGTGATAGAAAATAATTTATAGATATAGTTTTGAGATTATATTTAATTATTATATATTATTACATGTACAATAATAATCCCACTTCTCTAATGAGACTGCCTTCGGCATATTTGAGCAAAAAACTTCATCACTGTTTATGGGATAATTTCCTGTTTAAGAAACAGAGCATAGGATTTTGTTGGTATATTTGAATGCCTAACTACTACCATCATTAGATATTAATTATATTATACGTTTTATCGTCCTTTATTCCAAAGGCTTTAGGTTATTATATCGTAATAGTAGAAATAATGCCTTAGTAGCTTATTCTTACTTATGAGTGGTACTCTATATACTTATAAGTATATTATAAGGAGTATTATTACTTCAAAGTAATCAACAATTTCGTATATTATATGATAAGATGTCAGTAAGTAAACACTAACTCGTATTTATTCAGGTGTCTAATGTTATTATTTATATTCTCATTATTCTGTTTTTTTATTAATTTCCATACAATTCATAACCTATGTATATTTTTATTTTAGTTATCATGTTAGCCAATATGACAAAATATTCATAGATAATCCACTTGACTCAGATAAGTATAAACTATTATAAAAAGGTATGAAAAAATTTAACTAGAGAAAATCGAGATTCACTCGTTAAAAACGATTTCAGTGTTTTCATACTCAATGTTTATAAGTATTTTGATCGTATAAGCATGATCACATCACCAATTTGACAGTTATCTACACATTATGGAGTAAGATAGGGGGCATGATGGGGATCCCCCTGAGAGTAAAAAAAATCTGCTATCAGTAAAGCGTGGGTTACATAAAACACTGATAGTCAATGTTAATAAAAATAGTATGATATTTAACAAGTGCAAAAATTCAAAGAAAATGAGCGATCATTTAAAACCTTTGTTATTTAACATACCCTATTTGGTTAGTGTGATCTTACTATTGGTATATAAAGTGTTGATTTTTTAGGGCTGCCTTTCTCAATTATCATGTTGTAAGTAATAAATCTCTCTATCGTTAAAATCGTCTCGTATATGACTATGTGACTCCTTTGGCTCGCATCCTGATATAATGTCGTTCCTAAAAGTTAACCATTACGAAAAAGTTTCAAACATGAGAGTCATATCAGTTCATACTCTGAAAAGGGAATCTGTGTCCCCCATTATGTTATTCTCCGCAACCAAAAGAAATTAGCTCCATAGACCATAAAGGTACAATTTATCAAGGTTCAGTAGGAAGTAAAAGCAAGAATTCAGTATTCCGTTATGTTGCGATTACACCACTGAATAATTAATATAATCTAGCCCTCGTTATTCCTCGTATTCGGTCATAAGCATATGAAAAATAGAGCAGCGTACAAGTGGTTATAGAGACTATCCTGCATGCCCAATGTGGTTGATATGTTCAATAATAACGAGTTGTGTCTTATATCGCTTGAAACTACGCTAATACTGCCTCGATGGGGATTGATAGGGATCTATCACTGTTGAAAATTATATTGACGAACCGCTAAACTAACAACTATAATGTAATGTACAATGTAAAGGTACAACGCTACTTTGCCAACTATATAAAACCTCTCCGACTCATGCCCTAAATCAGTGCCGTGTGGAAATATGATGAAACACACACTCACTTACATGTAAAGGTAGTGTATGTCCGATATGATTACTAAGATTAATTAGATTGATACACTGAAATTGGAATACTGTTCCCTTGTGTAACATATAAGGCACAGTGCGTGAAAGGTTCCGATACATTTAGTTATAATAGTTAGGCCTAAAGTGTACCCTGCTATAACCCCTAAGTTAAATCCTTAAAATATTATGGTTAAGTATAGGTGAACGTCATAAAGGTATGATCAATATATGAATTATACAATGGATTGATTCATAATATTATTTATTCGATGTATACATGATCTTCAGAGGTATCTGGGATACCAATATATTCAAGAAAGTACGATTGAATGAAGGTCTATATTGATATCGGGACGGATTATGAATCACTAAATACCTATCCTACAGTAATTCATTTGTTACACGTTAATAATCGCCTCAACTTATATATAGTATAATAAACTGATTAAATTGAGGTTTTATATAATTTTACGATTTTTCTATCATATACTTCATTCATATTATATTAGTATAATATTAGATAAAATATTATTATATTAATATATATATAATAAATGTATAAGTATTAATTAATAATTTATTTATATATATAATAATATATATAATATGTATATTATTTATTATTAATATATAATATATATATTTTAATATATATATATAATAATAATATATATAACTTTTATATATATTATTATAAATTAATATGTATATTAATTAGGAATTATTAATATAGATATTATATTATTATATTAATTTATTATATAATTAATATATTATGAAATTATGATTATATTTAAATATATTATATAAATTAATATTATAATTATATATTGCATAGGAATAATAATAATTATATTCTTAAATTATATAAAGTTATTTTATATATGTCTACATAGTTGATATATGTTAATTTACCAAACATGTTTTTTAATTACTTATATTTGTATTTTTATAATATTTTCTCCTTACAAATTTTACCTCTCACATGTAAATTGGTCAAGTACAAGGGAAATTTAATCCCTGCACTCTAATCAATTGAATAGTCAATACAAGAAAATAATTTTAAGGTATTTATTATTATATATGATTTACACTTTTAATATATCTTTATTATCTTTGCAAGTTTTTCTTACAGTACTTTTAATTATAACACAATTATCTCCACCAAAACGTTTACTTCGATGAATAGTAATGTAAAAAAGCTTTAATTATAGCAGATCTAATCTATTTATTTTCTTATATAATTTATAATTATTGCCTATTCTTCCCTAAATCTACATGAATTGCCCACATATCTTAGATAAAACTTCTGCATATATGATTTTTCTTTTTAACTAATACGTTTAAGAAACACGTGTGAATAGCAATAATACAATATGCTTTTTCGAGTAGTAAATGTTTAGAGAAATATTTGAAGTACTAAGTATACCTATATTATAAATACACAGGGCTCATTCTACTAAAATTAACTGCAATATCCATTTATGATCCCCATTCAAAGCAGTATGATTTAATATATATATAAATATGCTATAATACAAATAATAATGATTAATAATCTGTCTTTGTGGTAAATGTAAAATTGACACGTTGGTGCACAGCAGTGATTTCGAGGATGATTGTGTTCTGTTTTGTTGAAAGTCTTTTAATGGCTGACTATCTTTCTTATTCGCTTTTCTGCAAACCCCAAATGTTCTCATTATCTATTAAATTTGGCTTCCTCATCTTTATCTAACAATATACTAGAAGAAAGAATTCCTGAAACCGATGAACAGTCTGATTCTGCCCAGATTCTTGCTCGATACGAATGTTAATTTTAAGTTTTATTAAATAAAGATCATTAGTAACTTTTAATATGAGACCTTCAGTTCTGAGAAAGATTTTGAATTGTGGATTAACACAGATGGCTGACAGAAATATTTGTTTTAAGTTAACTTTTTATTTGCCTGCCTGCCTACCGGTTTGTCTGTCTGTCTGTCTGACTGTATGTCTGTCTCTGAGCTCTTTTTATTGCGACTTTCGCTCTCTCGCTACGGTTTTGCTACGGTAAATTAATTTAAAATTAAAAAAAAAATTAACTTAGATGTTTGCAAACCCTCTAGTTAACCCTAATTTATGAACAAGAATAAAAATGTGTAATTCTGTAATTTTATATATAATTAAGAATACAACATTGAAAAAATTTATAAATGTATTTTAAAACATATTTGAGAATCGGAGGAAAATTCAGAGAATGAATAAATAAATAAATAAATAAATAAATAAATAAATAAATCAATAAATAAAAAATTATAAATCATTTTTATTTTAATAAAAAAAAGTGAATTTCAAAAATTCATATTGGAATTTTTTAATTTCGGTTTGAGAATATTTTATATAAGAAAATTTAAAAGGAAAAATAAATATTAAAGAGAGGAATATTAAATTCTTATCAAAATATAATTTTGTGGGTCATGTCGTGACGCTTTGTGAATCGAAGTTGGTTCGCGGGCTGTTTTGAGGACCGAATTTGGTCTGCTAACCTTTTTGATCGTCGAATTTGTTCTACGCACCGTTTTGAGGGACAAATTTGACCCATAGGACGTTACGAGGGCCCAATCTTGATCACGAGCAGTTTGAGGGCCTAATTTGATTCACGAGCCGTTTTCAAGGACAAATTTATTTTACGGGCCGTTTTGAGGGACGAATTTGTCACGGCCGTTTTGAGGGCCAGATTTGGTTCACGGGCTGGGCCGTTTTGTGAGTACCATTTTCTCCATTCGGTTTTAGAGATTAGGTATTTTTTACATTTAATAGGGAGGAACATAAGAAATTCCATGCTTAAGGAATGAAATACTATAAAGAAGGTCTGTTGACCCGGGGGCCTGAGCCCTTTGTCCGTAAGAGAAGGTGAGATTAGGTCCAGAGGGTTTTGCGAATTGAAATATAGAGGTGCGGTACGATACAGAACGCGGTGCAAATTAAAATAAAGAGTTGCGGTGAAGTGAGATGTTAATTCCTGCCGGTGCGGTGCGGTGCGTACCTACTCTAGTGCGGTGCGGATAATTCCGATGCTCTACCAACCCTAATCTCCATCATTTATTTTAGGAAAAAAGTTTGCTTCCATTTATAGAGATTATCAAGAAACCTGTCTCAATTAGCACAATATATCCGTCTGTCGAAAGGGATATTTAGTAAATATCGAAGTCGATATTATTTTTATTTTCAATTATTTTTCAAAAACTTTTTTATAGAGTTTAATAGTTCGACACAACCTATCATATAGTTTGACACAATCTATGAAATGGTTTCACACCACCTATCAAATAGATTTACATAACCTATCAAATAGTTTGATTTGACACAGCCAATCAGATGGTTTAACACAACCTATCAAATAGTTTATCACAACCTATCAAATGGTTTGACACAACCTGTCAAATGGTTTGACACAACCTATCGAATAGTTTGACACAACCTATCAAACGGTTTGACAACCTTATCAAATGATTTGACACATTCTATCAAATAGTTTGACACAATCTATCAAATGGTTTGACACAACCTATCAAATGGTTTTACACAACCTATCAAGTGGTTTGACACAACCTATCAAATAGTTTGACACAACCAATCAAATGGTTTGACACAACTTATCAGATGGTTTGACACAACCTATCAAAAGGTTTGACACAACCTATCAAAAGGTTTGACACAACCTATCGCATGAGTCGAAAATATATTCTACAACAAAGATTCGCCATTATACAGTAACAGTCTGAGGTCCTAATCTTCATTGTTTTTATATTAAAATTATTTTCTAGCTATATAATTTCTTCTTCTATTGTTTTATGTGGAATAAAAAATTCAATTATTTTAACTCTCTTATATATTGATACTTTATTTCTCTTGGCATGCCAAATTAATTTTGACATCCCCTTTTCTGTTAATTGTGCAATAAGTGGGTTTGCAAATTAAATGCTGACACTTACAATACGTAAGTATATATATATATATATATATATATATATATATATGTTTAAAAAAAGTTAGCAGTTAGTATAGTATAGTATATATATATATATATATATATATATATATATATATATATATATATATATATATATATATATATATACAAATATATTAGTATATATATATATATATATATATATAAGTTTTAAAATGTACCAATATTTAAATGTCTGTTCTGTTTCCTCAGTTATAAAAAAGTCTTTTATTATCATTTTTACATTCGAAACTATTCCACCCCATCTCTCTCTCTCTCTCTCTCTCTCTCTCTCTCTCTCTCTCTCTCTCTCTCTCTCTCTCTCTCTTTCAATCTCCGAGAACATACATCTTCCAGTATATTTCTCTCTCTCTCTCTCTCTCTCTCTCTCTCTCTCTCTCTCTCTCTCTCTCTCTCTCTCTCTCTCTTCTCTCTCTCTCTCTCTCTCTCTCTCTTCTCTCTCTCTCTCTCTCTCTCTCTCTCTCTCTCTCTCTCTCTCTCTCTCTCTCTCTATCAAAAATTTCTTCTAAGATAAATAGAAGATACTTGAACCATAATTAAAAGATTAAATAATAAATGAGAGAGGAAGTATTTCTGATATGATGAAACATTGTTGTATTTGTGTGTATGTGTGAGGGTGAGGGTGAGGGTGAGGAAGCGAAAGGGTGTGTGTGTGTGTGTGTGTGTGTGTGTGTGTGTGTGTGTGTGTGTGTGTGTGTGTGTGTGTGTGTGTATGGGATTGTGGGTGTGTTTGTTGGTGTGCGTAGGTGAGCGTGATGCGTATAGGTGTGTGTGTGTGTGTGTGTGTGTGGAG
>JABUQX010058892.1:25000-31747 GCA_015478945.1 Trachelipus rathkii | reverse complement strand
AATAGTTTTAAAGGGAATGGAATTTTTGGAACAAACCCCTGTTAAAATAATATCGGTGTTATAATGTTTATCAGAAAAATTTAAAGAATATAAAGATTTGATTTCAATTTCATGAAGGCATATACGATATTAGATCGCTGGACAATATACAGAAGGCCACAAATTATTGTATTAGATGATTTAATGCAAAAATTGAATTTGGAAATAGCAGAAGCGTTCACAGTTTATTCTCACCATCTTAAATATCTCGGTGTATTTTCATAACGCAGAAGATTGTTCTCATCAAGGCAAGCAGCAGGCGAAGTGTTTTCTTTAAACCACAGGATTTACTGTTGTTTGGGACAGAGAGAGACGATGAGTCAAATTAAATGTATTTGGCAACTCAAATGTTTCCTCTTCAAAGGAAAGAATTCTTAAAAGTATATAAAGAGTTTACTTCGATCCCTCACGGTTATTTAATGTGTGAACTTCACCCCAAAAACACGCACAGAGTGCTGCTCCGTACCAACATTCTGCCCTATGAGATAGAAACTGTATACATACCTGAATAATGAGTGCTCTAGTTGCAAAGTATTTACCTCTTATAAAAAAAATTTAAAAAGTTGAAACCTTCTGAAAAACGTAAACTAATTAGTGAGGATGAGAAATTCATCAAGTGTTTATACGAAATCTGTTTAAATCTTATAAAAGGGAATATTCCTTTAATCAAATCTCAGAAGGTCAAGTTACGTCGTTATAGAAACATCATTAAAAAACTCCCGCTAACATTTAAAATTTGAAAAATAAAAAGAAGTACTACAGAGAGGAGGAGGAGTATTCCTGCCATTACTCTTCTCTGTTATAGCTCCCCGGATAAACTAAGTGGTTTATCCCCATAATGAAGAAGCGTTTGCTGTACTTCCAGATAATGAGTATGAGAGAAAATGAAGGTAAATAATACAGCATCTGTACAGAATTCAGTTCCTCAGATTCATCATTCACAACCTCAATATGGCCAATTATGGCGCGCACCCTGCGCAAAACCACAACCACAGCATTCAGCAGCCCAAATCCCACTCTCTCAGATATTACAGCCCAATGCAGTATCCTTCAAACTCTTCCACATCAGCAGCAACAGTCGCACCAACAGATCCTTATATTGTGAACGACTCATTATCTTTCCAGCAGCCTCTACTCCTAGCTTATATGATCCTAAAGTTGAACAGATAACAAATATGAGAAAGAAAGTGAACGGATATAAATTCAGACATTAACATCCATGAGAAACGCCTCTTATACCAGGATGCCATACAAAAATTGATAGATCTTAAAGACTTGCACCTACATCCATCCCTACGTATCCCGCTAACCGATGATGTAGATATACATACCTAATGAAGTAAAACTTGAAGTGAAAAATGAAGATAAATTTAAAAATATCCTAGAGGAGAGCTTACCTAATAGAGTGCGTAAATCAGGAATAGCTTTATATAATATTTTAAAAGACCAATTAACTTTGAATGAAGCAGGACAGATCGTAATTGATGATGAAATAGTTAAAGGATCAAATATTGTGGATTTGATAGCTGATCTCTCACGTAACTGGAAGAAAGGCCCTGTAAAAGGATGGAATGATATCAAACAAGAACTTCAGACTATTAATTTCCCCAGAACTTTAATCTTAAATACAAGACGATTAGCAGACTTAGATAATATCCCCATGACACCTAGACCTGATTCAAGTCCATCAGGCACTTCTTACGCTTCAGATAAATTTAAACGTGTTACCAGAGGACGAATAAGAAAAACACCTTATAATAGGCCTAGTTGGATTAAATCGTAATTATGTATTATCATATATATTTAGTTGTAATGTTTGTGTATAAATAAATGTTATTTAAATCTTTTTCTTTTTCTTTATCCCTTGGGACCTAATATCACATTTTTTGTGACAAATATATAATATTATATATATCTATTATATATATTATATATAATATTATATATATATATATATATTATATACTATATAATTATATATAAAACGCTTACACGTGTGTAGTAGACAACATGGATGCAAGAGGTTAGTTGATAAGTGTTCACTTCAATTGAGCGGCCAAAATAGTTGTGGGGGTTTCACCAGGTTTGCCTTAAGGTATCCTAATATTGAGAAAAAAGAGTTAAAAGCATATTTAGAGAAGGTGAAGAGGCATTTACTCTACATAAACCTGTAAGAAAAAATCCTACGCGGAAAACCATATCTCCGCAGCTCGATAGCATATGGCAGTTAGATTTATCGGAAATGATTAAATACAGCTCTTATAATGAAGGTTTTCAATATATACTTTTTACAATTGACGTATACTCTAGATACTTATGGCTGAAACCCTTAAAAGATAAAAGATTCAGCCACAGTTGCCACGATGCATACTTGAATTATAGAGGACGAGCGGAGAACACCTAAATCATTTTGGACAGATTCAGGAATGGAATTCAAGGGGCGAGAGTTTCAGGAACTGCTTTGGGAGTATGGTATAAGCTACTACAATACATTTCCAGTTAAACAAGCAGCTATGTTGAAAAAGAGTACGCCGTACTATGTAAAGAAACGCATGCATAGGTATTTTTACTAAAATGAATTTACTTTTAAATATATTGATATACTGAACGATTCTAGCTTTTCTTATAACAGAATCTTACCATAGAACTATTAAAGACACACTCCATAGCAATTGTTCAAAAACTAGAGGCTGTTTAGAACAGCATTCTGTATGAAAAAAGAAAACAAGAATAAAAGATAAATTTCAGGAATAAAGGTTGGAATGACTATGTAAGGTATCTCGATCAGAAGCAAGATTCAGAAAAGGATATGAAGCTGGATGGACTACGGAAGTTTTTAAAGTTCACAATATCCGAGCATTCCGACGTGATAGTTTAAAGTTATATTATCTGGAGGATTTAGATGGTGAAAAAAAATAAAAGGGGGGTTCTATAAACAAGAAATACAAAAAGTAAGGTTCAACCCTGTAACTCATGAATATAAAATTGAAAAAATATTGAGCTACGAGAGGTAAAGGGAAAAATAAACAGTATCTGGTGAAATGGAGGGGGTATCCTGCTAAGTTTAATACTTATATAAATGCAAGTGAAGTTAAGAATCATTAATCAGTTGTCATTACAATCATGGAGAGTGTAGACCACTTTTATTTAACTCTCCCGTCTTCAGCCTCTTTGGATTTACATCCTGATAATAAACTCTCGGATTTTACAACTGTGTTAATGAATCCTATACATCTTGAAAGAGAGGCATACGAAGTAGGATTATGTGAAATGTATTAAATACGGACATAGAAAATTTACCTCACAATCTATTCTGGATGGTGGTGTACAGAAGTGTAGAATGTGTTGAAACTATATTACAAGTGGAAGATACCCGGTATCTGAAAAGGACATCAATTGCGAAAAAGGTGAATACGACAACATTTGCTACAAGAGAATACTTCTTTGAAGAATTTACTCTGCGACGAGCTTATTTTAAATCGGTGCCTGCTATTTTCAGTCATTTAAACGACCTCTTTGATATGAGTATTATGTGTAAGGATTTGGTATACAAAACTGATTTGCGTACCTATGAAGATAAAGTAATAATATCTTTAAGATCAAAAGTAAGTGTAAACCTGAGAGACCGTGATACGTTTTTTCTCGAGCGGTCACAGTGGCAGCGAAAACATATCCGCAAACGGTATGGTGAGCTGGATATACTTCATGATATCCCTACTATGTTGAAGAGGATTATACTATCTGTGGAGAATAAACCCTTGACTTGGCATGAACAAAAAGACGACGCAGACCGAGTACTGCATTATACATGTACACCGTCCGAGATGCTCAGCCATCCTGGTATGGCTTATGTATATACAAATATAATTGATCATCAATATGTAGGTAATACTAAAGCTCCTTTATTAAGAGTAGTATATTTTCCCAAAGAGAGTAAAGTTATAACATTCCCTAATGTTCATTATCTACCTCTGAATAGATCAAATTTTGACTCTGTACGCGTGCATATAAAAGATGTAGAAGGAAATCCCTTCCCCTTTACAGACGGAGCATTGTTATGCAAAGTTCATATTAGAAAGAAACAGATGCAGTAATTACAGGATAATGGAATATATATAAGAGGTGTAGTCAGATATATTTTTCATTCATTAACATACTCTCGCAGTGTAAAGGTAGTATAAGAAAGATACTCCTGTAATAATGGACGAAGAAAGGGTATTCAGGGGATCAAAAATGCAGAGGGGGTATGGCCTTGGTGGATTTTTTGCCAAGCTATGGAGAAGTGCAAGGCCTCTACTCAGGAGAGGTGGGGAATATATATAGGTAAAAAAGCTATAAGAACAGGTTTGCATACTATTCAAGATATTGCTGCAGGAAATAATCCTCGTGCAGCATTAAAAAGGCGTATTGCCGATGTTTCAGATGAGATGTTGGATGATGTTAAGCGTAAAATAAGACGTAAAATGTCAGGTCAAGGACGAGGGGGCAAGAAGATTGTCATAAAGAAAAAGGGCTAAGCGAAAAAAAACCTCTAAAAGAAAAAATGTATGATGTATTTGTATTTAATTACTAACTGATTACTTTCTACGAGCTGGCGATATAAGTAAGCGTTTTCATGAAAATGTTCATGTATACGACCCAGAGCTCGCACATTGCAAAGATGGGACATTTCCTTCATCCTTCTAGTCCTGATTGTTGTAACAGGTGAATTGATCTTTCTCCGTATGAACCCAGTACACAGATTAGGTTAACGAAGCCAACTTTATCAGTATATCCTCTGCATCAATTACACTACAGATGTTCCTCAGAGTTCAATATCCAGTACTTCGATCAGCAGCAGTACTTAGATCCCTTCTAATGTGTTTTATGTTTATGTGAAAAACGAAATTGACAAAACCTGATGGTACAGATCTTCCTTCGGGTGATGACCATATAGTATATACAGAATCAAATTTCCTGTATACATGTTTCACCCAAGTTGAAGTCTATCTTAACGGAACTTCACTAGGTGCATCAGCGGCTAATTATCCTTATAGAAGTTATATAGAACATTTGTTAAATTATTCAGACGACGCTAAACAATCTCATCTCCAATCATGTGGTTTTTACAGTTTCAAAGATGAAGCTGCACATATAGATAAAGCAGCTAAAGTCATAATAATACTTATGAATTTTACGGTCGATTAAATGGCGATATCTTCTCTCAAGAAAGACTCATTCTACCATCTGTAGATACTAGAATCATTTTATCACGATCAAATCCTAAATTTGCTCTTAAAATAAAAGTAAACCTACCTGCTAACAGCTGTATGTCCTGAACCTGTTTTCAACTGCTGGAGCTTATCTTATGTTTAGAAAGTGAAATTATATCACCACAGCGACATTTGGAAATTGAAAATTCGTTTTTGAATACTACAGCAAAGTACCCTATTAGAGAGTTGAAACCAAGATATTTAATTTCACTCAAGGATTATCGAGCTATCAATATCCCTAACATTGTTAACGGGAATCTGCCACAGAAAGTAATAATAGGGATTGTGGAACATTGAAGCCTTACTCCGGAATTATAAAGTCACCCTATAAATTCACACCTTTCGGACTTAGGGGCATCAGTTTACATGTGCATGGACTACCTCACGGACCCCGTGATTAGGAAATGTATAACGGAGACCTATCTCTCTGCACTCGTCCTTTTTACGACCTAATAGCCAATACTGTATCATGTAATGATAGTGGGACCGGCTTAAATCTTGAAGAATACGCAAAGAATAGTAATTTATTTGCTTGATCTTACTGCAGACCTTTCAGCTTGTAACGCCTATCATTTAAACATTTTGAGAAAGGGCACCTTAGGACTAAGTCTCTCTTTTGGATCGAGTCTACAATCGCCCATCACTGTAGTGGTCTATCTTGAGCATCCTCAACTCATTGAAATTGACAGAGTACGCAACGTACTTTGAATTATTAAAGATGAATGAAGAGGAAATAAAATCGGTGTTTAAAAATAAACCTCGCTTTTTAGGTGTGTTTGCTATTAACGAAATAAACTCTGTATAGTTGGAGAAGGATACCTGCTTCATATTCAATACATGCCTCGTCACATCACCTCAACAGGACATTGAATTTCCGTTTATAGAGCAAAAACGATTACTGTTCACATAATTGATTCTTTGAACTTAAAATTTATATTGAATAATCATTATATTACCTTATTTTTTAAATATAATAATGTAAGCTGTGTAAAAACTATGTCTTACCCTGTTCAACCCTTAGTTATTCCATTTATGAGGAGTCTATTGTATTTATTTCATTATATGTTTTTGTTTAATAATGTATGTTTTATAATTGTAAATATATTGATGCGTAAAAATTTGTAATGTCAATGAGTTATAGTTTCTGTAATTATGTAATAAATGCTTTAAAAATTGAAAAAAGATGTTGATTTTACTTCCCTTAAAACTCGTATATATAAAAAGGTTTTTTAATAAAATTTCGTACATTTTATTAAAATAAAATGTTTATATAACCGAAACTCTGTGTGTTTTTTTTCTTTAACATACAAATCTAAAAATAAGTAATAAAAGAAAATAAAATAGTAATAATAAATAAAAGTTAATAAACAAAAAATAAAAATTATAAAAAGAAAACATTAATGCTTAATAAATGATATGAGTTTAAAACAGTTAAGCAGTGGAGTTAAGCAGTAAA
>JABUQX010058892.1:0-20000 GCA_015478945.1 Trachelipus rathkii | reverse complement strand
AGCTTAGAAGAGTAGCGACGCTTGCCATACTCGATCAAAAGCCTTTAGAATATATCGACAGTGCACCACCCAAAGACTCCCATAGTCACCTAGCGCAGAAGAAACCATAAAATCAATAATAAGGATAAGATATGTCACCAGATGACCTCGAGCGTCGAAAGCCCAACTGATGAACTGAAAGAAGGGAATGAGACTCCAGATGATCCAGGAAATGAGAATTAAGACAGAGTATTCAAAGATCTTAGATAGAATACAATACGTGAGAGCTGTCAGGCAGATTAGTTAGAAGGATCGAAGACGGCTGCCTATCTCGGATTGGTTGGACATATTGCGACGCTTCCAAGCAACTGAGGAATGACTAGATATATAAGGCATAGAAGAGTAAGAGGTCATGATCCGAGGACAGGGGCCAGATCGAAGCACACTCACCTACAGAACACAGGGGAGGATGCCATACCGAGGCCACTAAGAACATTCCTGGGACACTCAGTAGATCTCAGAATACCACATACACCCGAATCCATGCGTAATCACGGGAAGAGGCATAGAGAAACCTAGAACGAGAGAAGAAGCAGAGAGAGAGGATGACGGAATCGTTCACAGTAGAATAGAATGAAAAAGATAGAGGCCGAAAGAGATTAGCCTTATTCAGTAGGAGAGTTAGCTACAGAACCGTCAGATCGAATAAGAGGAGGAAGGCAGATATTACAAAAGTTATTTAGAGATGTTTTTGGCAAGAGGCCAAAGATATATATATATATTAATAATATATATATATATATATCTATATTATTATTATATATATATTATATATTTATATAATATATATATATATATAATATATATATA
Source organism: Trachelipus rathkii (assembly GCA_015478945.1). NCBI lineage: Eukaryota > Metazoa > Arthropoda > Malacostraca > Isopoda > Trachelipodidae > Trachelipus > Trachelipus rathkii. Next base: position 19,151 of record JABUQX010058892.1, on the reverse strand, counting down.
AATAATATATAGAAAATATAATATATAATATTAATATATATATAGCGACGAGAGAAAGAGAAAGAGAGAGAGAGGAGAGAAATATAACTTTACATAAATTCCAGAGAAACTGAAATAAACATCCAAATTGATTTTAGACATTTAATATAAATATATAATATATATAGTATATATAATTTATATATAAATATAAATAATATAATAAAATATATATTATTAATATAATATATATATATATAATATATAATATATATATATATATATATAATATATATATATATATATATATAATATATATATATATATAAATATATAATAGTATAATAATATTATAATATATATTATATATATATTATACGATAAATATATATATATAATAATATATAATTATATATTATATAATATTATATATCATATATATATATATATATATATATATATATATATATTATAGGGAATATAACCCATTTTTTTTTTTTCCCCAGCCCCCACCAACAAAAAAAAAAAAACAACGAGACATTTATAGCCATTGATCAGGAAAAGTGCTAATGAACATTTACTTCGCCTGAAACAAGTAAGGTGACACAGGATTAAAAATGTAGAGGACCCCTCATGTTATGATTGTGCAACCGGCGTCTGGTTCTATAATGAATGAGCTGGAGTGTTCACTTCTCATGCCTCTTTAGCCAATTCCTTCATGATCTTGGACTAAGAAATCACAAAGTTACACACTTCTGATTGAGCTACTTTGTAATGACCGATATCACGTGGAATAACTCAAAATCCACTGGAAAAATAAATTTACTAATCTATCATAATCTAAGCATATGAGACCTGATAATACTAACACATCCAAACAAATGGCAACTAAGTGACGCGTGGGATCAAGTGATGAAGTAAGCTGGCGGAAAGAAAAGAAAACAGAAAGACACTAGGACCAACATTTGACATCATAATTTCGCTCTTCAAGTGAAACCACATATGTTGAAGTCAAGGAGACTTAGGAAGATTAATTAGTGCTTGGTTACAACTTAAGTCAAAAAAGAAGCTGAACTCTCTTGGATTAGGATTAAAGAAGATCTAATCTTCTTCAAAATAGAAGCTACAAGTATTGCATTTTATATATTGACAAGGACAATATGTGTCTAGAAAATATTTTTATTGAACTCAGAGAACAGGCAATAGGTCTAATGATGAAATAATTCTGTTAATGGAGGAATTTATGTCATAACAATGCTAGCAAGCATGAGTGGCGCTCGTTTATTGACGCTTCAAAGGTTTTACTTCACAATTCCAAGTATTTACCTCTGTTCTTCTGGCACATGCACACTTAACAATGAAGGAAACAATAATAGAGAGTATTGAAGCACTTCTAGTTGCAACAAACTACAGTAATGAGGATAAAGTGGAATAACAATGCGAGAAGAATTCTAAGGTCTACATCGATGTTACATATACTGCAATGCCAGCTGGAGAGTTATAACCAAATTTGTTTGACTTACTCTTTTAGTGAGTGGGCGACAGTACGGGATAACATGTGGCCACAACGATTTCTGACTCCAGGAGAGAAAAATGTCAATAATCCTCCCCTTGTTGATTCTTATAACATGTATCTGCCTCCCTTGCATATTAAGGTAGGATTACTAAAAAATTTCGTCAAAGGTATAGAAATAACTGGCAATCGATTCACATATTTAAGAACTAAATTTCATAGAATAATTGACGCTAAAATCAAGGAAGGTATTTTTATTGCACCACAGATCAGGGAGCTGATGAACTACCAACAGTTTGAGAAAGAGCTTAATGATGTTGAAAAAACTACAAGGCTGTCATTTAAGAAAGTTTGTAGAGACTTTTTGAGGAACCACAGAGCAGAGAACTATTCTGACATTGTGAAAGAGATACTGACATCATATAAGGCCTTGGGATGCAATATGAGCCTAAAAATAATTTTCTCGACTCTCACTTGGAGTTTTCCCCTGAAAATCTTGGAGCAGTCAGAGACGAATACGGCGAGAGGTTTCACCAGGCCAATCTGAGCTTTGAAACACGGTACCAAGGAAAGGTGAGCACTTCTATGTCGACTGATTACTGTTCGTCAAGAAAAAGGGACTTACCAGAAGCTAAATATACCGTCGAAAATCATATGCCTCTTCATTTTAAAGGTGAGTTTTAACATAAAATTAGCTCGATTTGTAAATTTATTTAATACATTTATCTTAAAATTTAAATATGCTATCCCAGAATATCTATGGGTGACAGATGAAAGAAAAACACTGAAAACATATTTGAAATCAGCGGAAAAATGGTATAAAATTCTCGTTTGCATATTTAGAATATGGCTAATTTTAACCATACAGCTTCTTGGGAAGAACGTATTTTTTGCAATTTTCAGGTACGTTAAAAATTTTTGCTTATAAGAGTCTCTCTGTAGCACAATTTAAATATAGGCAAGATGTTTGTATTTCATTCTCGGAGAGACGAAGAACCGTCGAAAGAGATAGAAGTCAGAAGTGCTTAGAGAGGAGAGTTTGCAGAGTGGATTTTTTAAAGAATTGTAATTTAACCAGGTTGAGACGGACCCCCCTGGGAATTCTATCCATGATTCAGCGCCCATAGAATCGAAGATTTAAGACGACGAGCAATTCTAAAGTAAAGAGGGAGAGATGAATGAAGAAGAATGAAAAGGTCGAGTCAATCTAGGTACGGTGAATAGGTTAGAGGGGCATGAGAAGATCATAATGAAAGTGAGAATAAAGGAGCAATAAGACAGAACCAGACACACCACTATTCGATAGAAAAGGAATGACAGAACAAGTCGCCCATCAACACATCGATATTGAGCGATTGAAGTAAACTAGCCATAAGTCAATCAAAGAGAGGAAGGAAACACGAGGGGAGCTTGGAGAGCAGGGACGCGTGCCATAATCCCATTTCGTCCAAATGCCTTGGATATGTCAAGCGCCACACGCAGCTTCCTTAGTCTGAGGCGGAAAATCATAATCAGTAGATAAAAAAGTATATCGAGTAGTATGACCTCGGCGCGGAAGCCTCTGGCGATCGGAAAAAGTGAATGAGATTTCCAGTGATCTAAGAAATGAGAGTTGAGAAGGTTCAAAGATCTTAGATAGAATACAAGTGAGAACTATAGGCGATAGTTAGAAGGATCAGAAGCGCTTCCTTTTTCAGATAGAATCGACTTGCTGCTTCAACACTGAGGAAAGTATATATAATTGGACATAAGAATTATAGTTGAGCGAGGGCGGGTCACACGAGCGCACACTCCTTCAAAACAAATGTTAATCACAGTGCAAGCAAGGCCACTGAGAGAAGAAGGGGGAATGCAAACGTCGGTTGAACGTTAGAGGAACTATTGAGCCGAAGAGATTGCCTTTTCAGTTGTGAGAATTAGCCAAACAGGGAACATCAGATCATAAAGGAGAAGGACAGATTTACAAATTGTTCGAGAATTTTGGCACGCAGCAGAAGATTTTCGTTGGAGAATTAAGGGTTAAGCGCCTTCGTTTGTGAAGCGCTTCTGCTCGTCGATAGTACCGCACGATTTCTAGCTGAATGAAATTAGCAAGAGTGATAGAAAGAGAGTTTTTTCCACCCCCGGTATGCACTGTCTCTTGTCTGAAGGGAGAGAGCAATGCACGATCGACCAAATGGTTCTATGAGGCGAGAGAAAGTATTTGTGAAGAGGAATTGAATTGCTCATCATCACGGACAGCTATCACCTTATCGGAGAACTGAAGCGTCACCAAGTCAAGCGTCATTCCAATTATAGCTAGCTAGAAGCGCGCAATGCCCCCAATCGCCTAGAATCTAAAGTCAGAAAAAAGCATAGGAGATGGGAGCGTTAGAAGAAAGTACTCTCCCTCTGAGATATAAGGTTGTGGTGCAATTACCGATAGGAGCGAAAAGTAGTGTATTTGAGGGAGACTATGGTGAAACATTAGGTCAAGTGTGTTCAATAATGGTGGCGATTCGGAATAGTGGTGAGGTTTCTTTTTAATTAGTTGCACTGTCCAGATTGTTGAGAAGCTGAATGATTCGCCTCTCCATCCTAAATCATATTGAAGAGTGACCCACCTCATCAGTTTGTGTACATGAAATCCCCTAAAGTAGATGATCCTCAGGTTTATTTGAGAAGCAACGCTTCCCTAGTAAGTAAAAGATAATTTCAAAAATCGTGAAAATTGTTCTGTTAGGAGAACAGTAGCAGAAGCACAAGAATTTATTGTAGTAAAGAGAATATTTTAAGCCATAGAAACGAAAGTTAGTGAGATCGAGATTCTCGGAGTGTTTATAGAGTGTTCAGACTCTATAATTAGGTTGGTAATGTTATTATATATATATATATATATATATATATATATATATATATATATATAATATATATATATATATTTTATATATATATATAAAATTATATATAAATATATATATATATATAGTTTAAATATATTATATATATATATTTGATAAAAATCAATAGTAGCGAAAGGCACATACAAATACAGAAGGAAACTCACCAGTTGTTTCCTTGTTGATCCTGTTGATTGATATGGGAAACTAAACAATTACTTTTACTATTAAGTATTCCTATGATACTTATTGTTTTATTTACAGGTTAATTACTTTAATCATTTGTGTTGCCCACTTTTGTTCGTAACAAACTTCTGTCATAAGGTAACCACTCCAGTACTTGTTCTTGACAGTACCACAGGTGCACCTGATCAACTGAACCAATATTACGAGTATGTTACCCCTTCTAGAAATACAAGTCTAATTACGGCAACCACCATATACTACACACAAATTACTACTAAATTTCCACTACACATTAACACAAGAAACACAAAAGTACTGCTCTTTACATTACTGTATTACTATAACTTTAATCACTGGAAAATAATAAAATATATAATAATGGTAACAAGGACACAGGTTGTCAGTGTCTAACATGTCGACCACAGTACAAGGCCAACATATTCCATCTATTCTCTTCTATCTTCTTAATACCAAGAATGGAAAGAACAGACACTTCTCACTTTTCTCTTCTTAAATTTTAATGTTTATAATCTTATACATATATTAATAATATAATCTATTACTCATAGTATATTAATATATATATATAAAGTATTTAATTATATATATATATATATTTATTTTCCACTCCGTTCTTTATATTTGAAGGATTCACATCTCTTCAGGTAAAAATAAGTTAGAGATGATGTGGCATCATAGTCGGTGTCTGAGGCTCAATGCAGGAACTCCTCTCCTAATTATTATTATTATATAGATATATTATAAATTATATATATATATATATATACATATATATATAATATATAATATATATATCATATTATATGTATAATATTATATATTATATAATATATATATATATATATATATATTAGTCATAGTATTACTAGGGAGCGAATTACACTTCACCGTCGGAGATGCTCCTAGTGGGTTTCAGTAGCTTAAGATTCCTTTTTAGGACCTTTATATATTGTAAACTATGATTATTTTGAATCTAAAAGTCATAATTCTTACCTAAAATAAAAAGATCGCCATTATAACCTAACTGGATACCAAAGAAATGGCGATACTACGTACACATAGCCATCGGAATCTTGGATCAATATACTAATAATAATATATATACTATATTATATAATTAGTTATTAGTATATAGTATATTATATATATATATAATATATTAGACTTAGGTTACGAATGTAAATACAACTTTTTAATTTTAAACTTTTATATTAAAACAAAACATAAGATAATAACTCCAAAAACACATCATAATATTTATTAATATCTTAAATCACTAGCTTAAAAATTTTTTACTTCATAAGGTGATATAAGTGAACAAAAAACTCCTGCGATAATGAAGATCCAAAGAAGTGAAGCATTTATAGTAATTAGGATGGTGTCTTCTATATTCAGCTTTTCACCATTATTTTAAAAACTTGTGTCCATTCATCATTAATTCGCGTTGTTCAATATTTATTTCTCCTGCATTTATTAAGAGTTGTTACTATTCTTATGCTAGGTATGAATTCATATTTTCCTTCTTTATATTATCTGAATTGAAAGGTTCCGTTATCAATTATTATATCCGGGTTGGTTTAAAGTCTGTCATGCAATAGGGAATAGAGGCTAAATTCTGACTATTGGAAAATAGATTGTACATATACTAGCTAGTTAGCATATACGTTTATGTATAATCATCGTTTCTGCCAAAAAACATAAGTACAGTATATGATCAAGGATATCACTAATTAATGCAATTGGAATAGAAAGTTTTTGATAGTATTACGTTAAGACTTTTTAAGGGAGAGATTTGAGGGTGGTAACGATTTTCTTTGGTATAATTTTCTAAATGTCTTAGTAGAGAAAGTGGAACAGACAAATAGGTAATTTTCTCTCTAAAGTAACTGCTATGGTTATGCAGAGTAGAAATGTCCTTCGCCTTTTTTAAGCCTCCTTTGATTAGGGAAAGAGGATATTGTAAGTACTTAAAACGTTGTAAAAAGAAAATTTAGTTCATTTAGAGTTACCACCCCTTCAAACACTCTTCCAGTTAAAAAGTCTTAAAACCTTTATAATCCAAAATGTTCTCATTCCATTGCATTTATAGTATTCCATGTCATAACTGTAATAGTATTTATTTGGGTGAAACGATTGATTATATAGACATAATTGGCCAACACAATTTATTTAATTCCGATATCAGAATCAGCCTTACTCACCATAGAATCATTATAGATTTAATTTCCGAAGTCAGAATTCACCCTTACTCACCATAGAGAAGTTTAACATAGGATAATATGATAACATGGAAACGAGTATGTCAGTCTCTTGAAACAAAAAAGGAATTTTGATATGCTGCATTAAAAACTAGTAAACACTTAATAAAATGCGGAGAAAATAATATTGAGACAACAACAGAATTTAATGATGAAGACACCCAATTTCTTTAAAAATCGATAAACAATGGACTGGAAAGCAAACATCTATTGACAAAGCTTCACTTCTTTGGAATCTTCTATATCGCAGGAGTTTCTGTTCACTATATACTGAAGATGCCGTTGCTATGCCGGCGGGAACTCAGTGATTTTAAATATTTATTTTAGATATAAATGTTTAGAGTATAATCTTATGTTTCTTGATTATATTAAAGTTTGATTAAAAAGTGTGTATTCAAGGCACCTTCAAATAAATATAACAAACTTAGAGTTGAGATTCTTTTGATTTACCAAATATATATAATAATATATATATATATATATTATTATATTATAATATATATATATAGATAATAATATATATATATTATAATATATATAGTATAATATAAATATATATATATATATATATATATATATTATATATATAATATATATATATATATATATATATTTATATTATTATAATATATTATATATATATAATATATAGAAGTAATATAATGAGTAATAATATTAATAAGCATATAAATATGCTAGAATATACCTATATATATCATAAGTTACTCCTCGACCTCCCCTTTCATATGAGAAATGATTACCTTAGATATTGCCATCATAGCTGTTAGTAAGAGGTCCGTTGAATAATCATTTACTAACTTGTATTGTTACGTCATGACATTTTAGTAAGAGATGTTCTGTGCTGTCAGTAATCTAGGATAGGCATCTTGGACAGGTGTTTGGAGGGTGTTTTATTAATTTTGAATTTGCATTCTTGAAGGGAGGGGTGGTGCCCAGAGCTGAGATGGGATAGCATTATGCGGGGGTGACAGTTTGACAAGTTTGTTCTCTAGGGGATATTTCGGGTAGACGTGCTTGAAGTATCATCTTATTTGGATATGTGGAGATCTTTCTTCAAGTTAATTGAGCGTGAATGTCTTTAAAAATATTTAAAAAAAAATTTGAAAATGAAAGTGTGGGGAACAAAAATTTATGAAAATGAAAATTTAGATGGCAAGAAATTTGAAATTCTTGAAAGTTTGGGAAGAGTTTTATTGTTTTGATGCGGGTTGTTGTCTGGTTTCTCATTAAAACATTAAATCGAAAACGAATCTGTGTCCGAAGATACAAAATAGCACCAAAAATCATCGAATGGTCTTTGTGAGAAAAGTTTAATATTTAGAAAATCTATACTAATATTATTTTTTATGCTTTACAAGTAGGGTTGGCCGAAAAAAAATTAATAGTGTGGTGCGGGCCTTTGGATCGCACCGCACCTCACTAGTTTCCTGACAAATTTATAAAAATAAAAAAAAATGACAAAAGAAATATATATATTATATTATATATATATAATAATATAATTAATTATATATAATAATATTTATATATATATAATATATTATATTAATATATATTATATATATATATTATAGATATATTATCTACAGCTGTCTATGCCGTCACTCGGGTAAGTGAGTGTGACATGCATGGAAACAGAAAATAGTAGAAGAATGTGACACAAGTCGAAAAGAAAGCCTAGCCTTACCTTTCCTCTATACCTGTTAATGAGAACTCGTCGCAGGTTCAGGAAATCCACCCTTGAAGCTTCACGGGACGCGACGGGACCCTCACTATATGCATATCTATTGTGTAGGTCATCTTGGCCCAGGTGGCCACAACCCATCCCCTTCACAAAACCCTTCTTAAGATTAATTCCTTTTCTTCTCATTCGACAAACTCACATTTCTCTCCCCAGACATTCCTTTACGACTCAGCCACTTTTTCTTGTCTCCAGCCAGCGATCCTAAACACACTTCCCACATACATCCGCTTAACCAAAACCGACTATCATTCATCCTTTCCACATGACCAAACCATCTCAACATAATTTCATTTATTCTCTCATTTACCCATTTCTTCACGCCACACAACTCTCTAATACGTTGTAAAGGAGAGAGAGGTGGCAAAGACGCCGTTTTCCTAATAATCTATTGAAAAACAAAGGCGCCCTTCAGAAACCTAACAACAAATAACCTGAAACCCGAGAAAGCTAAATCCCAAAAGTTTCCCTTAAACTAACACCCCTAAATTTACAGAAAGAGTTCAAGAATCAGTACGAAAGAGAGGGAAGTTACGATGGAGATGGAAACTCTAATTATTAGGCTATGTAGACTAATGGTCAATCAAACTTTAGAAATAGTTCTGTTGTATTTCTGTAGGATTAGCTAGCAAGTTCAATCGCTTTAGTACACTAGGGATAATCTCGAACAATGAAAAGACATATGCGTTTTTAAGTTTATTATATAAAGTATTAACATATGTACACTGGAATCGCAGTTCCAATACTGTAAATAAACAAATCTATAGAGCTGCCTTTTCATTTATCAGCAAACACCATCCAGAGTGGCACCATAAATAAATAATGGAGCAAGGGTGTGAAATGAATGAATGTGGGATGAGATGCAGTACCAAGTAAATATGATCCAATACTTATCCTAGTTAAGCTTCTTTTCTGGATTGGTGAGGGATCTCAATCTCACAATGATGGAATCAAAATGAAGAATCACTTCAGGGATGGAATGTCTTAAGTATGAAGTCAGAGAGATGGAAGGACTGAGATATAAAATTGCAGCCAAGGGATAAAATAGGGCCCGAAATAAAAACTGAAGACTCGATAATAAAAACTGAATCCCGAAAATAAAACCTGAGGAATATATAAAATCGATTATATTCCTTGGTTATAATAATATGAAAATAATGAATGCCATAAAGTGATAAAAAATAAATATAATAAATATAAAATTAATTAATAAATAATAATAAAATTAAATAACACTGTAATAAAGAGTTTGCGTTGCAATAAAATTCGCATGCCATTAAGGATTAGTAGTAGGTTTTGAATATATCAGCACTACCTATTTGGAGGTAGAGGTTTTATTTTATTATTTTCTGTATTCGCGAGGTCCTAACCGGATCTGTCAGCAATATCACTTAATGTTGATGTTAATTTTCAGTAGTTGTCGCATCCATGATAAGGGAAATGAACATAAACCACTGCAATACTTTAACTTGAGAAGCATATTAAAGTATTTTTCAGTATTACAGTGATCATGATCAAGCATTTAGGCATACTGAATATAAACTCATATAATGGTTTTCCTACTGTTTCTTAGTGGAAATTCCGTAAGAAAAATATACTTTCCACAATGTATATATATATAGAAATAAACTTGCTGAAAAAAAACTTATCTTTGTGAAAGATGCAAATATGCCTAAAAACAGACGTGATTAGTAGAAAGGGGAAAAATGAAACATTAAACAAGTCATGAAAAATGAACATATTTTCTAAATATAAAATAACCTATAAACTATTGGACAGTTCTGATTGGCCGATAGTCTTGACAGGCCCTTACAACGTTCATTCCTCATTTTATCAATTCTTCTCACACCTAACACGCCCCTAAGATTGTCCTCTGACACACACTGAACTTTTAGGTTAACCTTATCCAGACCATAGTTCTCTCTACAACCTTAACCACAGTGTAACTACATACCTCAGTAAGACCTTAGCGCACTCAAGACTTTCCCTTTTACAATCACCAACGATTTAATGCACCAACCACCTCTGCCATTCACAACTTTCCACTACACTCTGCATCACCATTCCCTTTCATCCAACGCATATTCCTAAATATTTAAACTCAGAACTTGTTCCAAGCTGACTCACTATATAACATAATTTCACACGAGACCATGATTCCTCACCACACCATAACTTTCCTCTCATCTCGTTATTTCAAACCCCTCCTTTTACACACCCTCAAATCTCTCACCAATCTTCTCAAAACTCTACTTCGATTCGCCTACAAAAGAACAAATCAATCTGCAATTATATAGGTAGGGTTTACCTCCACTTATCTCCATTTTCCATCATTCTAACACCATCCATTGCCACCTCCCACCTCTAATTCTGTTCTAACCCATCCATCTATAATTGAATAAACAAGGCAGACTAACACTAACCTGTCCACTCGCTATTCAAATACTAAACCAATTCACTTTGGACACCATTTTATTACTTCACCGCCTCCACTATCCTCCTACATTATTATTGGATTCCATTCAGAAGCCTACCCACCATATTCATTAACACGATATAGAGCTCTCTATTAACTCTATCATGACGCCTGTGCAAATCCATAAAACCTATGCAAACTTGTTTCAAACCTAAATTAGACGTTCCCATCCTCTGCTAAACTACTGATCAATATTCTGACATTCCTAAATCACCTTGATTCTTCACCAGATCGTTTCATCACTCGTGCACTCTTCGACCAAAATATCAGCAATATCTTCTCTACACACTCAATAAACTAATTCCTCCTATAATTCCCTTATCTCCCTTACCTATTATAAGATACTTTACTCTTCTCCAATCCTCGGAACTATACCCTCCATAATGCTTTTATTACAAACTTCCAAATCCAAATCAATCACATCTGCCTCGTCTTGGATGTTCAAACAGTAATTTCTCTATACTGCAGATTACCTCTTCATTTTCACTCTACCATTACCTCCTCCTACTAATGGACTCATCCCCAATATACTTATCCTTCTTTGCCCCAATAGTTACCTGAAAAAAAATATCCTTTCATATTCTAAATGTTATGCAAGATTTTGCGAGTGTTTTTTCCATCACTCCCATCACAACCTTTCATCAGCGTTACAATAAGCACCGATTCCTATCATTATTCTAAGCAGGTTCTTCCTTATCTCATTTACCTTCGCTGTTCCATCCAGAAAGAGCTTCTTTCCCTTGTAGGTTCCTCATCATCCTCCATTCCAAAACTGTTATTTTCACCCTTCTTTTCTCCTAGTAGACTGTTAGTATTTCTTTTTCCTCTTTATTTAATTTCAAAATCTTTCTTTTATAACTTTCATCCTTTTTTTTTAAAACATGCAACTACGCTTCTTTTTTACTTTTACGCGCATCAACTCTCATTCCACCACTCACTTTACAATTCTGTACATCCTACCTCGTACACAGTCACGAACTTCTCCGTTTGCCTGCTAACAAATTGCTTCCTTCATTTGCTCCCAGATTTGTTCCACTACTCACTGTTAACACTCTACATCCTACGTAGCACATCCATACTTCTTTTGCACTGCTAAACAATTGCTTCCTTCATTTGCTCCTATATTTGTTCGGTTTCAACTTGGTCACATTCAACTGATTTACTTGCGAGCGCTCTTAGATACTTAATCTTATTCCTGTTCACTTAACTTCACTCTTAATTCTCCACTTCCTTCATATCACCTTCCTCTCCATCAAGCCCCACTAACTTATTTTACATAGAACACAAAATAATCCGATAATCCCATTTCTAATCCCCTCATGAGTAACTTCCAACACGTACTTCAACATCACCTTCTTCACCAACAAACATACTTTTCACTTCGAGATCATCTCTACCTACACCAACTCTCAGGGTTGTTAGGATTACTCTTGTGTTTAAAGAACACATACTTACACAATACCTCTCTCCTCACAGAAATTAATCACCTTCTACCATTTTCATTTCTCCCGACACCCAAGCCACCTGTTATTACCATCTCTTGTTTATCACCTATTCCTACATTTAGGTCACCCACAAATCAATCTAAGCTCTTACTCAACCATCCAAAAAATCATTCAGCAGTACCAAGATATAGCACTACTTCACATTCCCTCAGAGGACCATATTGCACAACCACACCTGACCTTTTCAAACTTAAATAAACATTAAATAGTACTCTCAACACACAAAATCTACCATAGCTCTGTACCCACAAGTCATCTCAGAATTGCCAACTCCTTCTTCTCCCTCTAATTTCCTTACCACACCACACAAACATTCACACCAAACAGGCCCATTTTCATCAGTCCGTTCAATCTTTGTTTCAGTCACAGCACGAATCCAAATTTTCCCATTTTAAAACATCAGTCTTTCCTTCTCCCCTCAACATATCCCTGATATCCATTGCTATCGATTCATACATTTTGCAGAAATAAGAAGGTCCGCTTACCGATTCACAGACTCTCCGAGGCATGTATTATATTCCTGGCAAAAGATAATGGTAGTGGGCAGCCAACCCAAACTCACACCGTCCTTTAGCCCTTCTACGACACGCAGGGCATACGATGTGGCAATTCTTTCTTCCCCCTCACTAGGGATAGGGTGTCATAGGATTTTCAACTAAGAGGGTTGTGATATAATATTATATATGTATGAGTGTGCACATAAAGAGATTTATATAACCAGAACAGAAGGCAAACCATAGCAACTGAATGTCATGGGAACCCTACATACCATAGCAAATGGGATGGTAATTTCTCGCTTGACGTATGAGCAACTGATATATATATTATATTATATATCATATATATATAATATATATATATATATATATTATATATATATATATATAATATATATATATTAATATATGATATATATAATATATATATCAAATAGGTTTGGAAAGCCTCGGAAGGGCATGGAGCCAGTTACCCCAGATTTTATTGAAGAAAGCTGTGTAGAAATTGAAAATCAAAAGCCTTTAGAAAAATTATTTTGTAGCATGCAAGATGATGTACAAAAGTCCATAACATTCGTAAGTAGATACTTTAAATTTTCATTAAATTTTTGATAGTAGTAGTAGTAGTAGTTCTTATTATTAATATTATTATTATTATTACATAGTCAAAAAGGGGTATACAAATTTCATGCTTTAATATTGGACCCAAATTTGGAAATTTATTTTAAGAAACATTCGTTTTTATTTCACACCACACATCAAAAGTTTTTTGTAAATTAAAAATAAGAGTAATTTGGAATTAAAATGTTAATTATTTATAACAAGATTGCTAGACAACTTTAAAAAAAAAAGTTATTTTCATATAAATTATAAAAGGAAAATTTGATTCTCTTTATTACCAAACTTTAGAGTAGAAAGGTTAGGATAAAGAAGTTTAAAGGGTTTAAGACAGAGAATTGACAAATTTGAAATAATAATTTTGTGCTGGAAATTGAAGATTTGCTAATGAAATAAACATTTAATAAATAATTTACTAAATTTAGGGCAGAAAGGTGATGTAAATAAAGGTAAATTAATATGTTTGCATTTCCTTCTTATTTTTTTGGCATTTTAAATAAATAAATGAATATTAAATGAATATTAAAAAATTTTGCTTCAAAAAAAAATTTTTTTTTTTAGCCTGTTCAAATTTATATATATAAAAAAAGAAAAGAAAAGCAGGGCCTATGTTAAATATTGATTAATAGTGTGTGGTACTAAACACAAATACACAATGGTTACTTACTTTTGTTTGTGGTCATCGCATCTTCTTTACATAAACAGAAATTGATTAGTTACCGAATTAGGTAACTAAGCGAAATCAATTATTAATGTATTTACATTTATATACAAGTAAAAGTAATGTTCTTTTCTTAACACAAGTACTTTACCACACCTCCATGAGCTCATAAAATTTGGCAAAGAAAGTTTGTATGTATTACTTTACTATTACTACGAATTGGTATGTATACAATGTCTCACAAACTACTACTATGTCCACAATCCCACTCTCAACGAAGACGAATAGTTTACTTGAAAATCACAATCTACTTAAATGTTAGGCATATTACATATCAATCAATATCTATCAGTATCGATCACTAATGCACTGGGACAAAAGGAAAAGAAAATAAGAATAATTTTTCATAATGTCCATATTACTTAATTTTGTTATAGAAGTTTTCAGAGAAAATTTACCTTTTTCAAACTGTTAACTGTAATGCCTGTGCCAGATAGTTTCAGAAGGATAGATGGATATGTAGGGATCATCAGGTATATTAAAGGCAATAACATTACAATGGATAAAATATAAAACTTCTTTTTGTGTTATTTCAAACTAGTGCATATGCTCTTACTATTCAATTTTTTTATTTCCTTTTTAATCATCCGGATTTGCTATATTATATAGATATGATTGTTTTTATCTATTTCAGATTGAATGTACAAGGACTGTGTGTATTTACTATATCAGAAGAAATAACAGCTTTTATTTAATAGTGTGAGCAGTCTATTTTTAAGTATGTGACATGTAAATATAATCATCTCAGGAAGTTTTGTTTTAAAATTGTGCAACCAGTTTAAATTTTGTTTCGTACAGTCTTTCTTGTTTGTGATTGTTTTTGTTAATATATATATTATTAATATTAATATTTATATATAATTATATTATAAATATATATATATATATAGTATGTCTATATATATATATAATATCTACTAATATGTATATGCTAATGACTAAACAAATCTAGAACATTTTATTATACCGGACAGTTTCGGTGGAATTACACGTCTACCATTATCAAGGCTTGGACTATAATGAATAATATAACAAAATTGTGAATAAATAATGCTGAAAAAAAATTAATAAAAGTTAGCATACTAATTTATATCAGAAACTTTCTTTCTCCGTAGAGTATATTAAGATCATAAGCGAAAAAACTCATTTATTAAATATGTCAGTTTTAAATGATACTTCTTTTGAACGTGGTGCCAAATATATAATGATTCTAAGAATGGATGTAAGGTTCTTTTCCAAAGTCTAAATTTGAAATTTGAATCCTGTATAGTATAATTTTTCTACGTAATGAAAAGTGATCGAGATACGGGGATGTGCAACTGTTCCAAACGTTTATAGGAGATACCTTTTGTTCAGCATGCGAATGAAAGACTACGGAGTAGTTCTTTCTATGTAGTGACAAAGTCCTGCACTGTATTTGCATATACACCTGATGACAAACGGTACAGGAGTTTATATTTAACTTCCAACGATTTCGTATTTTATTTCATTTCAGACGTAGATCTGAGTTGAGGGGGTAATTTGATTTTAATAATCCTTTAATTCTGCGTTCAATTTCACAACTCACTCTCCCATAAAAGGTAATTTCATTTAGGTATTCTTTAGTATAAAAAAAAAAAGAAGGGAGGAGAAAAGGAAGGCCAAAAGGGTGCAGGATATTTGCTGAAATTGTAACGAAAGTTGTTATATATGTTGTTAAAGATAAATAAAATAGGAATCCATTCTTTAGAATAGCGTCTTTAGGAAGTCCACATTCGAAAGATTTATTATGTAGATGAGATCTTTATGCTTATCGAAAGCGTTTTAAGTAAGTAATTTTATAAACATAGCGGGATAAATGAATAAATTATTGTTTATCCGTGAATGTTGGTGTCCTATAAACCTGTGTAAATTTGTTGTTTCCTATATATTTTAATATCAGAAAATATATTTTCTCCTCTTCAATATATTATATATATCATATATATATCTATATTATATATATATTAAAAATATAAAGTATATATAAAGAAAAAGAAGATGTAGAGAATATTCAGTGGGAAAAAAGCTACTAAAAGGTTAATACGTAGGAGAAACAAGAGGATACAGTTTTGGGAAGAGGATTGAATGAGGACATACACAGGAAATGGAAGCTCTCTGGAAGGCGCGCGAAAGGTTAAAGATGAGAATAAGGGAATCTGCTTTAAAATAATGTATATATCCCCTTTACCTAACTAGGGATGTAGGTAGTGGAAAAAACAACTCGAAATCTGCACAATAATAACAGTAATGATGAAGATTTTTAGTTGAATGTGTGCGATTTTGGTGCAGAAGAAATAGTATTTGGGGATGAGGTTATTAGTAAGGAAGGAGGTAATGGGTTAGGGTGAGAAAGTTGAAGTGGTAAGTCTGCAGGTATAATTGAAATTACTAGTGAATGCTCAGAGCGGAGGCGAGATGTGGTGAATTGATTGGATTGGAAGTTGTGTAATAAAGCGTTTATGGAGGGTATATGTTCAGGAATTGGGAGGAGAGCGTGAATAGAACAGATCAGTGACCAGAAAGTGATTGTAGAAAGTTATTAGGAATAAGTTTATTGTGTTGTAGGAGGTATAGCTGGTTATTCGTTTGTGTCGAAAGTAGTGCGTCGATGACTGAGGAATGATTGGTGAGGAAACAAGGTGCGTTTAGGGTGGTAGCGATGTGTGGATCAAATCTGTCCATTGAAACAAATGATTGAGAAATGAGGAAAGAGGAATCTATGTATTTAGGTTTTTGGATTTCAGACAGGTCGTATAACGAGTTAAATAGGAAGCGTATGCAGGTGTAGTAAATAGATAGGTGTTGTGTGGTAGGACTTTCATGAATGGAAATCAAAAGTAATGTTATGACGATAGGAAGCCGTGTGTAAGAATAATGGTGTCATGTGGAATGTGTTTAGGATAATACGGAGTAAGACATGGTGTGTTTGTTCTGGTTATTCATTGTTGTATATGGATGGTTATGAAAGAAAGAATTTGAGGTGGGATGGCAGGAAATGGTGTGAATGATGGAGAATGGAGTGAGTGGAGGGTGCCTACCTTTTATATGCGGATGATTTGTTTGTGTGGCGAATGTGGAGAAAGTTGAGAGGATTGATTGGAAGAATTTGGCAGGGTGTGTGAAAGGAGGGTTTGAAAGTAACGTAGATAAGAGTAAGGTTAATGTTGTGAGTGAGGACACTCCTCAGTGTGAAGTTATGTTAGATGGTGAGCAGCTGAACAAGTTCCTGATTTAATATTTAGGTATATGTGATGAAGAATGGGAACGGGACGTGCAGGTAGTAGGAAAGTTTGTGAATGGCCAGAAGGATGCTGGTGCATTAAATCGTGTGAATGCAAAGGGACTAAGTTTGAGGTGTGCTAGGTCTTACAGAGGGTAGTGTTACCAGTGTGTTTATGTATGGTTGGGAGACTAATGGTCTGGAGTAGAGAAGTATTAGATCTAAAGTTTCAACTGTTTTCCGATGGACAATCTTTAGGGGTTTGTGCTAATGTGTTGAGAAGAATTGAAAGTCAAAGAAGGGAACGTATTGGAGTGGTGTGGTGTGGAGCAAGGGGCTAAATGAGTGAGTAAATGAAAGTATGTTGGGTTTGGTCTGGTGGAAAGGATGAAATATAGTCCGGTTGGTTCAAGCGATGCTCATAGTGTGAGTGCAGAATTAAAAGAGGCAGAAAGAAGGAAAGTAGAAGTGGATTGAGAGCCAATGCAGATCAAATTACTAAGGCATTTGGCGAGCTCATGGCAGAGGAGCGAATAAAGTGCATGAGGTATGGCGAGAATGGGCGGGTTTGTATGGGGCATGGTTGTGGGCCCACATGGGCCAGGGGATGAACCCTTTACATTGGAAGATTTTAAACCAGTGAGGTCGTGCGCGGTCTCCATTGATGGCTCTAGGGGATGTTTTCTGTCTGTGACGAGCTCTCACTAACTAAGTGTATACGAGGGGCGGTAAGGTCGGGCATTCTTATCGAAGTTTGTCATGTCTCCCCCTACTTGCTTTTCTGTTTCCGATGCTTGTACAGCACCTTCCCCAATCTGGGCAAAAGGCAAGGTGATGAAGAAGAAAGAGAATATATATATGATATATATATATATATATATATATATATTATATATATATATATATATATATTATAATATATATATATAGTATAAAATATCTTTACTTCTTCTTCTTCATGCATTTTCAGAGATGGGAGTAAGGTTGCGTCACAAGCATCGGAAATGAAAAGTAGGCAGTAGGAGAATATGAAATGTCGAAAAGAAAGCCCAGCCTAGCCTTACCGCCCCCATTAATTAATAAGTATCGTCGCATTCAGGAAATCCACCCTCGAGGCTTCACGGCGACACACGAACGGATCGCGTACTATGGTAATTGGGTCAGTGTAGTATACCCTGGCCAGGTGGCCACAATCCATACCCCCTTAAACACACGCATTCTCTCTCTATCATGCACCTTTCTTCGATCGCCTCGCAAACTCACATTTCTACTCCTGCAAACATTCTTTACTGACTCAATCCACTTTTTCTTCGGTCCCAGCGGTGGTCTCCCAACAGCTCCGGCACTATACTCGCTTAACCAACGACATCATTCATCCTTTCCACATGCCAACCATCTCAACAACCTTTCATTTATCTCTCAATTTACCCCTTTCTTCACACCACACAACTCTCTAATACTGTCATTCTCATGTTATCAATTCTTCTTACACCTT
>JABUQX010058891.1:20000-28324 GCA_015478945.1 Trachelipus rathkii | reverse complement strand
TTTATATTTTGGGTCACCACTTCTAGGTTTTAAAGAAGTGCAAAAATGAATTTGGTAAAGGTGGAAGAGAAAGAGAGAGAAAGAAGATTTAAAATCAAGAGGAGAAACATAAATGATAATTTGAACCCGCATTTCGAATTGGTAAAACATTTCTTTTCACAAATTAGAATACTAATTTGAACGTAAAAAAATAATTTAAAAATGAATTTCAAATTACAAATAGAAACGGAATTTTTCGTGTTAGTGTGGTATATATATATATATATATATATATATATATATATATATATATATATATATATATATATATATATATATATATATATATATATATATATATATATATATATATATATTAGGTAGAGAAAACGAGTAAAAACTTTTCATTGTATAGCTGTTATTTCTTATTTGAGATTAAATCCTTCCCACGTATAATCCTCAATTTATACATACAAAATCGAAAAAAATATACAACTTTGGAATTTGAACTTTGCCTGTTCATAAAATCGATTACAATTTTAAGTAAGGTATCCTCAGGAGGTGATCGAGGAAATTGGTTGACTTCCTAAAAAAAATAAGAAGTGAATAGGGAACTCCTTAATAAAAATAGGAGTGTAGGGATAAAAGTAGAATGTGAAAGATCAAAGTCTGAAATGTGAAGAGGGCCTTAAACACTTAGGAAAGGGGTAGACTATAAATCTATAGTTAAGGTCAAGATATGAAAGTAATGAAAGAAATAGTGTGAAAGTAATCTCAGGAATTTTGTGAAGTTCTTTCTAATGAAGAAAGCTTCCAAATAATCGAAATAACTTATGTATTTTATCAATGTGTAAGAAAAATGAATATGTAAGATACAAAAGAACTTAAATGGGGAAATAGTGGATATAAACAAATTAAAATCATCAATACCGGTTGCTAAAGAGAAAAAGGGAGGGAACGTAGGGACTTTGTAGCTTTGATCAAGTCATTGAAAATATATAAGCGAGTTTTTTTTGTTGCACAAAGCACAGGTTATGAAATAAACAAGAATTAAGATATCTGTACCCTGTGAGGAGTATAGATTATTATTGCTCCTATTACGATAATAAGCAGAGTGTCATATTTGCATCAGAAGCTTTGGAGAAAAAAAATGCAAACTTTTTAGTCAAAATACTAGCAGTAGTTTTAAAATGAGATGCCGAGACGAAATGCTGTGAAATTTTGAAGGGCATAAATAAACTTCAAAAAAACTTTCCGTGGATAGAGCGTTGAATAAAGATATCAAGATGTAAATAAGACAAGTTGCGTAAAAAATTAATGGTAAGAAAAAATTTGAAAATAAAAAATTTAAAAGGTTTTCCAGAGAACAGGACTTAATAGTTTTCTTTTTAAATTTTAAAGTTTACTTTAAATTGAAAATACAAAAGAGCAGGAAAAAAAGCCAAAAAGGATTAATGTAAGGTTAATTTATAAATTTTATGGTACGGCTGCTAAAAATTTGGAATACTAGAAACAAGAGAGCTTATTTTATAATTGAGAAAGATGTTGAAGAGTCAAGAATTACGTAAGAATCGCAGGAGATGGAAGTTAAAAAAAAAAAAAAAAAAAATCTTAAAACTGTATAAAAAATAAACATGAAATATATGAAACAGAAAGCTATATTTTGGATTGAGAAACCTGTGAACAAATCATGAATGAAATGAAAAATTTAAATGGCGGAAAGTACAAAAATAAAGCCTTAATATGAAAACGGAAACTAGTGAAAAAACGATTATTTTTTTTTTTGTATTTTTATATTGTTCACATTCGTAATATTGAGTAAATGAAAAGGGGCAAGGAACGTTGATGGATTATAAAGTACAGCAAGTTAAATGACGAAAAAATGATTCCTAAGATTATATATGTTACTTAAAAAAGGACAATTTAAAATAACGAACACGTGTAGAATAATATGCAACACATGCAGATTTCACTCTTACAAAAAGAGACTGAAGGTCGGAGGTTTCAAACTATATATTATTATTATGGGAAAGAAATGCCAGTTATATATATATATATATATATATATATATATATATATATATATATATATATATATATATATATATATATATATATATATATATATATATATATATATATATATATATATATATATATATATATATATATATATATATATATATATATATATATATTTATATTCCATATTGTTTTTATAAATATTTTTGTTATATATATATATATATATATATATATATATATATATATATATATATATATATATATATATATATATATATATTGCATGAAAACAGAAGAGCATACAATTTTTACCTGAAAACAGAATAAAATTTTCGGTGACAATAAAAATTTAACTTTTTAAACTATTTTTTTTTAAGTTATAACAATACAAAAACTTTTAAAGTAAAAAGTTTATCAAAATTTTTATTCAAACTAAAACCGGAATAATTTTTAGTGAACATATTTTCTCTTCAAGTTTATTTATTATTCTTAATAAAGAAAACGATTAAAAGACGCCTAGAGAAGCTGAGCATAGAACATAAATATCTTATGTCCGTCCACTCCTCTTTTCAAAAGAGACAAAGTTTAGAGAAATGGCAAAGTTTTTCAAGCGAAAAATACACACAAAGCTTCTCTATATATATATATATATATATATATATATATATATATATATATATATATATATATATATATATATATATATATATATATATATATATATATATATATATATATATATATATATATATATATATATATATATATATGTGTGTGTGTGTGTGTGTGTGTGTGTTTCATTAATTTTAAATCTGGCAACAAAAATATACATAATTTCATATATCAATATGTCTGAAATTAAATTGAAACGGTTTTTTCAATTTATTAAAAATCAAAAAAGTTGCAGCGGTTATGACATAATAATAATAATAATAATAATAATAATTTAATAATAATAATAATAATAATAATAATAATAATAATAATAATAATAATAATAATAATAATAATAATAATAATAATAATAATAAATAATAATAATAATAATTATTATTATTATTATTATTATTATTTATTATTTATTATTATTATTAATTATTATTATTATTAATTATTATTATTATTATTATTATTATTATTATTATTATTATTATTATTATTATTATTATTATTATTATTATTATTATTATTATTATTATTATTAATATTTTCTCAAGTTAATTAAATGCACTTCGTGTGATATATAATGAATATTCCAAAAATTTATTCCTTGCTCGTTTGAGATTTTAAATTATTTATTTTTCTACGAATAATTAGAAAAGTATACTACACACCTGTAGAATAAATAAAGTGTATTACAATAATGGAAGTGGAGAGAGGGTGAGAACTTAGCGGGGGAATGAGGAGGGTGTGAAAAAAAGTAAGTGGAAATTGTGTGTGATGTTTGACACTCACGTGCAGGAGACACAACTGGTGGTTTAATGTCTTATTGGCACGCGACCATATTTTAATTTATTTATTTATTTAATATATTTTATTATATTTTAATTTATTTAATATATTTTATTATATTTTAATTTATTTAAGTGTTTTCATATGAATTGCAAATCAATAAAAATCTTCCTAAATCATTTTTGTTCTAGCAAAGAAATAAAAATAAATAAATAAAAGAAACAAATAAAAATGAGTATTATATTGTTAAAAGTAAATATAAAAATTAGTTTTTAAAAAAAATTGAGATTAAGATTACAAAAATACAAATTTTTCACCAAGATATTCCGACACGAGGAAAGATAAGCTTTTGAAGAAAGATAACTTTGAATGCTCAAAAGACTGTGTAAGAAGGACCTACTAAAGGTTATCTGTAATAACTTTCTCGGTCAATTACTCAAAATATGTATTTTATTATATTTAGAACTCTAGCGTCCGAGAGCTAAAAGGGAGTAAAATTTTTTTTTAATAAAATGATTAAGATAAATTAATGTTTAGAATACATGTGAGTTGAATATATATATATATATATATATATATATATATATATATATATATATATATATATATATATATATATATATATATATATATATATATATATATATATATAGTTAAATATATATATGTTATATATATATATAAATATAGATTTTTAGATATGTATGTCTGTGCATATATATATATATATATATATATATATATATATATATATATACGGTTTTCATTTTTATTTGTTTATATATATATATATATATATATACATATATATATCTATATATATATATATATATATATATATGATTATCTTTACTCTATATATTTGATATAATAGCGTATATACCACACACATTCCTTAGATTATAAAATGCAAACTACCTTCAAAACATGTTTTGGCAATCGTTGGAGAAAATTGTAACAGCTAATGGAAAAAGAATGGAAGTTATTTTCATTTCATCTTAAATCATTTCCCTCAACTACTTTCTCTTTAATCATGACAATATTCAACTCGAGTCGTTTCTCTGACCTTAATTTTTTTTCTTTTTTTATTGAATGGAAAGTGATTCTAAATCGCATCCACGATTTTTTTTTCACACTATTCAATTCAGTAGAGTTATTCGTTCATTCGTTCATCGTATATTCTGTTTAGGATTGACCCACACAATCAATTCGTAATGGAATGATGCAGTTTATTTTCCTTTATTCATAAATTCTAATATGCTAATGACCGTGTATTGAATGAACTATTTATGAGAGCATTTTTCTTCTCTATAATCTTCTAAATTCTGAAATCATATTCCAACTGGTTTTTAAGAAATCAATAATAGGATTTTTTCTTTGATAAATTCTCTTTTCAGACTGTATCACTATTTTCACTCTTCAACGTACGCCTATTAAATTAACAATTCTCTCTCTCTCTCTCTCTCTCTCTCTCTCTCTCTCTCTCTCTCTCTCTCTCTCTCTCTCTCTCTCTCTCTCTCTCTCTCTCTCTCTCTCTCTCTCTCTCTCTCTCTCTCTCTCTCTCTCTCTCTCTCTCTCTCTCTCTCTCTCTCTCTCTCTCTCTCTCTTTCTCAGACTGTATCACTCTTTCTCTCTCTCTCGCTCGCTCTATTAAATTAAAAATACTCTCTCTCTCTCTCTCTCTCTCTCTCTCTCTCTCTCTCTCTCTCTCTCTCTCTCTCTCTCTCTCTCTCTCTCTCTCTCTCTCTCTCTCTCTCTCTCTCTCTCTCTCTCTCTCTCTCTCTCTCTCTCTCTCTCTCTCTCTCTCTCTCTCTCTCTCTCTCTCTCTCTCTCTCTCTCTCTCTCTCTCTCTCTCTCTCTCTCTCTCTCTCTCTCTCTCTCTCTCTTTCTCTCTTTTCTCTCTTTCTCTCTCTCTCTCCTCTCTCTCTCTCTCTCTCTCTCTCTCTTGCACTATTTACCACTTTGCTGGCAAACGGATTGATTGTTGTGTGTGTTCTTAAACTAATTTTTTTTCATTTGTTTTTAAGAGTTTGATTTTCCACCAGAATTCATCATGCTTCTTTGAAAGTGTAGATTTTATGTTCAATACAGTCACATAACCTCAAAGGGAGAAAAGGAATAAGTAGTACCATTGTTCTTAAGTAAAATGGTAAAAATAATTCACAGGAAAACACTCAAAGAGATGGTAGAAAACATTGAAAGCAATAAAAAGTAGATAATGATTATCAACATTTCAAATTATATTAAGGTGTACAAGCTAATTTACCGTGCATTACATTCAACTTTAATTAAACTATGGTAGTTGTTAAGTTCCATGCATTTGTAAGATGGTAGTAATAGAGTGAGGTAAGAAGATTTCTCTTATTGACTCATGCAATGGGATTGGTCTATCTCCACAGTAATCATATAAGGAGAAGAATCCGGATATCTGACCACTCATTGAACAACTTATTTAACAATACGAAGTACAAAGAAATCACATTGGAAAAGGAGAATATTGTTTAGAGCGATATTGTGAGCTAGAATTTTAAGTGCTACTAACATTTACACCTTAAGAAGAATGTCGTTCTTCCTTTTCTGTGAGAGTGAAGTAAAAATTATAACAAGTTATTTATCTCAGTAAGTGAGTAAGTAAAGACGAGCTGATCAAAAATTATTGTATCAAAGAACACTGGGAATTAGAAAAACTTAGGAAAACACAGACAGATGGAACATATGTTTTGTAGTACAACAATCGTCAGACACAATTTAAAATTGTTGGAAAGAAAATTAAAAATTGAAAATGAGAAAATGGAAAGCAGATTGCTTTTTATTTTTATCCGTTTAAGTAGACAAAAGAAATTGGCAAGAAAGGAGGGCAGCCAAATTCTGAACTTTGGCAGGGCCTTAGAAAAAATAAAGATAGAAGCACAAATATTTATTGTCAGATGAAGTTTCGAAGTTGTTGAAATAGTTTCGAGTGGTACCAAATATGAAGTGATAAATAACCAATTTCGATCGTCGTGAACACATGAAAGAGCTATTTCAGAGAGAGGAGAGGGGAGAAGAGAGAGTTTCGATCGTGTGAGACACATGAAAGAGCTATTTCAGAGAGAAGTTGACGATTGATGGTTAAGATTAGTTATTTTTAGTTTTGACCAATATATATATATATATATATATATATATATAATATAAAAAATATATCGATATAGCTTCTTGAAATGTATATTTATTATATATTATATATATAGTATATATATATATAATATAAATATATACGTAATAATATATATATCAGAGAAAACTAGGTAAAGAAAAATAATTCGAAGCTTCTTGAAACTTGCACTACTTCATGACAATTATTACATATTAAACATTAACCAATTAGAAATACACCATCAGTTCCATATATGTCTGAAGCACAGATATTATTGAAATTAATTCAAGAAACAAATGCATTGGGAATAGATAACATGAATTTGAAGATGAATTTGACTGTCTCTGCTTACGGGATTCTTTGATTAACCAGATAGATGAAGTATGATTGTTCTGCAAACCTTACGTTACTTGAACTTTTTAAAGATTGTTACGATAGTGACAGCGTAACTTGAAGTCTAAATGTAAACATGAAAAGAGTAGTGAATTAAAGCAAATAAAATGAAATCTTTCATATTACAAAACACGTAACAATCTTGGTGAAAGTAGCAGTGTGTTTTGTGAATCAGGCAGTAAAATATTTTGATATATATATATATATATAATATATATTAGATTATATATATAATATAGGATATATATATATATTGAAATTAAAAAATGGATATATATACGTATATTAGAAGAACAGAAAATATATAATAATCATGTCTCGTAGAAAGATTAATATAATATATATATAGTTATAATATAAGAAATAATAATATATATATATAATATTAATATAATATATAGATATATATATATTATATATATATAATATATAATATAATAATTCGTAATGCCTTAATTATTATAATTGTTTGAAAATCCTTATCTAACTAGGGAGAAAATTCAATTTTCTAACACTAAATAGGTTCAATTAATATAAAATCGATTACAAGAATTTATGAGAATAATATTTAGCAGAAAGCTGTACGACCAATCTTGGTCCTCTTTTAAGCTACTATGTTATATTAACTAAATTAAATATAGTAAAAAATACATAAAATAAAATTATCATAAAAGTGTCATGGTTTTTAGATTTTTTGGAAAAAGGTGAGGAGAGTTCAAATGTTTTTTTGATGGATATATCGGTAAATGTGAGGTTCTTTTGTATGTTATAATTGTTGGAATTGTTTATGCAGAAGGATTCAGTAAATCTTCTAAGGTGAAGGTTTTCAATGTTAATAATGGGTGTCATGTGGTCTATGTTAATGGTATGGTTGTGGGTAGATCTGTGTATGGTAAGGGCAGAGTTAGGGTTGTCTTGAAGTAGGTCGTATTTGTGTTGGTAATTACGGCGAGTGAAGTCATGTGTTTCACCGAT
The DNA here is from genome assembly GCA_015478945.1 of Trachelipus rathkii. Taxonomy (NCBI): domain Eukaryota; kingdom Metazoa; phylum Arthropoda; class Malacostraca; order Isopoda; family Trachelipodidae; genus Trachelipus; species Trachelipus rathkii. The sequence continues at coordinate 20,361 of JABUQX010058891.1, read as the reverse complement.
GTATATGTTGTTGCAATGAGCACAAGGTATTTTGTATACAAATGAGAAGTAAGGGTATTGGTATAAGTATGAGATTTAAACTTTAAGCTTTCCAGTCCCATATATCTTCCTTTGAAAAGAGGCCATGAGATTACGACGTGCACACAATCTCGTTTTTCTGTATATCTTACAGAAAACTCTACTGGTATCGTACTGGTAACCTCTTCCTTTTATTATTTTCACTTCTTTCACCTCTTTCATTCACATTGAAAACCTTGCATTGCTTCATGTTGGAATTTGATTATACAGTAAATTTTATCTAATTTTGAAGGATTGCTTGAGGGGGAAAATTTTTCCAACCAGATGAAATATATATATATAT
>JABUQX010058891.1:0-17500 GCA_015478945.1 Trachelipus rathkii | reverse complement strand
TGAAATGATGTGAGGATAGTGTGGAGGGACACTTCGAAAATATGTATGACATTGACAATAATAAAAAAGTGATAGTGAATGTGTGTGAGTTTGATGGTGCAAGTAGAAAGGCATTTTGGAGACTAGGTCATTAGTAAGGAGGAGAGGAAGATGGGTAGAGTTGAGAAAGTTGAGAATGTAAATCTGCAGCTATAGTATTTTTGGTCGATTAAAGTGCGTCGAGTGACTGGAGGGACTGATGTAGTGAAGACAAGGTGCGTGGTGTGAGAATTAGTAGGAGGGATGTGTGGGATCAGATCTTTACATTGAAACAAATGATTGAGAAAATGGAGTGAAAAAGAATAAATTTATTTATGTTTTATGGAATTGCAACAGCCGTCATGATAAGCTAATAGGGATAGCTCTATGGCAGGTGTTAGCTATATATGGTGTTGGTGGTAGGCTTCTGAATGAAATTAAAAGTTTGTCTATGACTATAGTGAAGCTTGTGAAAGAATAAATGATTGGAAAAGGTAGTGATTTGGTTTAATGTTTAACAGCTCGGAGTCTAGGCATGGGTGTGTTATGTCCCCTGTTTATTCAATTTTGTTATATGGATGGGGTTATAAAGAATTTAGAAGGTGGGGTGCAGTGGAAGATGAGAATGATAGAAAATAGAAGAGGGTGGAAGGTACCCTACCTACTATATGTGGATTTGGTTTTATGTGGCGAATTTGGAAGAGTGTTTGAGAGGTTTGGTGGAGTGATTTGGCAGGGTGTGTAAAGGAGGGTTTGAAAGAAAACATATATAAGAGGTAAGGTTATGGTGTTGAGTGAGGGCAGTCCTCGGTGTGGTTATGTTAGATGGGTATGAAGTTATGTGGGATGGTAAGCAACTGGAACCAAGTGTCTGAGTATTAAATATTTAGGGTATGTTGGATGAAAGGGAACGATGATGCACAGAGTGAACTAGGAAAGTTGTGAATGCTAGGAAGGTGGCTGGACAATTAAAGAAATCGTTAGTGGATTTAAAAGGACTAAGTTCGTGAGTGCGCTAGAGTCTTTACATGAGGGTATGTTGTTACCTGTATTTAATGTATAGTAGTGGAAATCTATGGTCTAGAAAAGATGCTAGATCTAAAGTGCAATGTTGTTTTCAGATGGAAATCTTAAGGGCGTGTTAGGTGTGAGAAGAATGATAAAATGAGGAATGAACGCATTAGCGGAGTTTGTGTGGTGTGAAAAAAAGAGTAAATGAGAGAATAAATAAAAGTAATTGAGATGATATTGGAAGTTAAATGGATGGACGATGTTGGTTGGTATAAGCGGGATATATCGTTGTGTGAGTATTGGGAACGACCGGTGGGAACCGAGAAAAAGTGGATTAAGTCAGTAAAGGAAATGCACTGGAGAGAGGAAGAGTGGAGTGTTGGTTGAGGCGAGACAAAGGTGCATATAGGGAGTGAATAGCAGGTGTGTTGAGGTGCGTATAGTGTGCCCACTTTTATCAAAGGGATGAACCCTACTTGGACGAGATGACATATGAGATCCTCGCGAGGTCCCGTGAAGTCCAGGCGTGGATCTTGGACTGCGGAGAGTGTCTCACTAAAGAGTTTAAAAGGGGCGGTGAAACTGGGCTTATTTTTCCACTTGCGTCAATATTCTTCTACTACTTTTCTGCTGACACGCACATGTTTCGCACCTTACCCACAGTTCTTGGGGAGAGAAGGTGAGGAATGATGGTTTTGAGTTTTGCCATTAACCAGTTAGTCCGTTATAATGGACTGCATATTTCATTGCCATTATTTTTGTACCTGTTTTTATACAGTACATGGCCATCATGGTAATTTAATTATTCACCATGATTGCTATGTTTTTGAACATCAAATGTCTTACTTTTTGTTTTTGAATATATATTGAAACATACCTAACACCATTGCTGTTTTCCTGGATAATCATTTCTTGCTTTCCTCAGGACAAGTATAATTATAAAATTTTAGGTTGATTATTTATTTTGCTGATTCAGTTTTCTTCACCAAATTCTCTAACACTGATGAAAATCTTGCAACGTAGGTGGTATTTAAGTTAATCAAGTTAACCTATATTTCTGAAATAATCACATAGTGTTTCATATGTCAAATATATATATAATATATATATATAATATATTATATATATATATATTAATATATAATTTATATATATATATATACATAAGAGATAACTAGATTGTTATCATATATGAAAAAAATATATAGCTAATATAATTGCTTAAACCAATAATAAATATCAAAAACAAAACTAAATTTATATAACATAAACTACTTAGAGGAAGAACAAAATGACTAAATTTTAAATCTTAAAGAGAGTCATCAATTGTTGTTCTTTCAATTTCAATTTGTTTGTAAAATAAAACACTAATTGAACTCTCAAACCAACGAATTGCAATAAAAGTAAAATAAATTTAATTAAAACTAAAATAATAAAAATTACTAATACAGCTGTAACTAATTACCCACCATCAACATTTATCAGTAGGCATGAAGCCTATAATAAACATATATTTTAAATCACCCACTGATGGCCGTTATTCTAATCACTACTCAATAGCGAGTGACTTTCACCGTACCGTCCGAGTTCGGAACATGAGAACCACTTTAGTCTCCTCACATGTGAGAGCTCTAGCAACGATCATATCTCCACATTCCCTATAGAATGCCTTATATCTGAACAATTTTCTTCTTATGTATAAGCTTTAACGGCGGGATATCACATCAATATATCTTCACGCAGCTATCAATCTGTGTATATACTGATAGATATCAAAAACTATACGATTGTATAATTTTACATTATGTCATAATTCCTAATAACATACTAAGTATTTTCCATGATCTTTTTAATACAAGTTGTCGACATAACAGCCCGCTTCAGTCACATACTCTGACCGTCGCTTCGGAAGGCGGTGAAGCCGGTGATATGTGTGTGATTCCCCTGCTAGCATTACTGCTACACGCGAACATTTCCCGTTATATCTTAACGTTCTCCTTCTTATCGAGAGTTACTCAAAAATTTCAATTTAACTTTTATAATTTTTTACTTAATATATAATCTTAAGTTCCAATATAATTCCCAACAACCACAGCCAATATATACCATACGTCATAATCAACAATTACTCCGTAAATAAACATTTTAACTAAATAAAACTATCATCAAAAACAAACATTAAACAAAAAAAAATTAATATGATAAATAAATACGGAATTATAAAAAGGTGGCTCTCCGTATTCACCCCTATAATCATCCGCCCTCCAAAATATACATTAGATATATGCGAATTACTCTCTAAAGTGTCGAAAACAGTTTGAATATTGAATTATAAAAACATTTTTAAAGATAACTTCTATATTACAGCCTATAATTCGCTTATTGACACAGAAGAGAGATAATATCCTCATATTTAATAATTTAGATAACTGGAAGTCAAAATGAGAATACGTAATAAAAAGTGTTACGAAATACGGCACTTCACGACAGTGGTTTTGATTTCACTCTTCAATTCCAGCAATATGGCTTATTATTACTTTTTACGCCGCGTAAGTGAATAAAGACTCAGAGGAAAGTGAATAAAAGGGCCCCGTTTTTTTAGCCACTGCCAATAATGTCTCGAGAATCAAAAAAACTTAACTCACAGCCAACTTACACAAAGACTAAATCTATACTCGAAGCTCAAAACCACACATAGAAACACAGATGTAGTGATAAAAAATATCGAAACACTCCATACTAACACTGAAATTAGGACTTTAAAAAAAAAAAAAATTAAAATAATAAACGAATAATTAAAATCACTTTCTCTTCAAAATTGAATTCAATGCAGAGAACTATTCTGACCCCAACTACTTCATTTATTGGTTAAGGTAGTTAAAGCTTTCTGAATTAAATACCAAAAAATGAACTAACAGCAATACATGCCACGAACACTACCGCCGTTGTGTTAATAATGATAAGCGAAAAAAATTTTTTTTTTTTTAATTATTTTTATTTTTATTTAGAGTGGACTAATCACACCTCCTTAAGAGGCCAGTTGGTAAAGAATTATATTTGGTAACATAGAATAAAATATGAAATTAAAATAATAAGAAATGAAAAATAAAAATAATGAAATAAATACAGAACAGAGTCATGTGAAAAATAAATAAAATTATAAAATATAGCAAAAAACGATCTATACTTAAAACTGAGAGTTTGGTGCAAACTCGAAGGAAAGTGTTCATTATATAATTAGTATTAATAAATTCCACTACGCTCTAGTGACTCTCTACCTAACTTCCTTAAAAATTCCTATAATTTATAAAGGAATTAAAAAATATAAAATCTTCTAACAATACCTCAAATGAACCCCTATATATAACACATGACTTAACAAGGAGTATAGATTCCACTTCCTAACCTGCAATTCCTGTTACACATATTACTAATAAAAACACAACTATAAAAGGTGAAAAATCAAATATACACGGTCTGAAATTATACGGTATATTCATAAGCCAGTGATGTAATCATAGTCAACGCTCTCAAGCGAGATATTCAATTACACGAAACAGCATTATCATTTATTTGAGGAGAACCATAGGAAATTCTATAACATTAATATATAAGTTTTTATATAGACAATATATTAAATTTTTTTAAACATATACAATTGTAAATAGCAAAATAGCTTAAGATTATATATACTTGATTGCCACTTGATATGGAATGAACAGGAATGAGAAGATCATTAATTATTTTAGATAAAAACTATAATAGCACTTTTCTTAATGCAGCATAATTACTCAGTGGCTCGTATAGATCAGAACTGTTGCCTCCTCTTGTTTCTCCTCAATCTGCTTGTCTAGTAAGTCGAGACTAACCACGGTTAATCCAAAGACTTAATGATATATTAAATATGTGAATTCTATTCATTATTATTATTATTATTCATCTAATATATTAACTATATTATTAATATTTATTGCAACACTAATATCTCATTCATTATTATTATTTCACTTAATATACATAAAGCATATTGTATCTAACGATGCTAGTAAAACTATTGGGAACTCTATGATCGCTCGGGGTATTACAAAATAGTCCGGAGCATAATTGATATATTACGGATCTATCGTAATATAGATTTATGTATTGAGAAATCAGTACATTTTCATGAAAATACACTCACTGCATTGGAATCAATAGAATCATGGGAACGAACCCGGATAGATAATTTCGTGTTGCATGAATGAAGAATGCTATGAAACGATACAAAATCGCTTATACTTAATATTTTGTCTATGTGATTCGCCATAGTCGCTAAACAAATATCGATAATTTACCACTGACCGGAGCATAGCAGTTCATATGATTACTTACCAGAGAGAAATTCTCTCCATCTAATGATAATAGAATCTATGTATAAGCGATCACCTATAGATAGGCACTCCTCGCATCTTGTATTTCTATGATTTTTAAAGATAATTTAACGATGTCATTTACTATACATTTCCAACCCTATTTTGGAAATTTCTTATTTATTACTCATGTTGTGTGGAGAACAATTAATTATTCCTATTCTTATTAAAAGTTTTAAACATTAAGAAAAGTATTTAAATGTGCAAAAAATAAAAACACCTTAATAGATAGCGGAATACCAAGTATGAATTATCATTAAATAAAAAATCCTAGAAATTGCACTAAGAAAACGTAGAAAAGAGAGAAATACTCCCTGAATTATCTTACAGGATGGAACCAATTATAAAGCAGACTGACACATTCACTCTAGGCTAAGACGCAGACTATAAGATAATCGATATTGAGATAATAATAATTACATATCTTTTTTATATTTATTATCATTACAGAATCTTTAGTGGTAAGTAAAGAAATGCTAAAGTTGCGTTCGATTTTGTCAATATAAGCACAAATTTAGGAAAAAGCTCACCAAACGTAAGGAATTTCCTAAATGTCTGGTAAGGATTTGCTGCTTCCACGTGAGCTGTCGCGGAATTTAAAGAGAAATGCTCAAATTACCCGGATAATAAAATATGTAATACAAGATAAATCCGGATTATGCCTATTAATTACAAGTTCTCGGAGATTATCCACTTAGTATGGTTGTGGATTGTGTATTTTCGAAAATGTTTCATTCACTGAAATTAGCTTTAAATTTAATTTCTTCTCAAATCATGCAAATCCATCAGATTATTTTGTTAAAATTTGTTTATTTCCAAATACAGTTTGCTCCATCAAAACAGACTGTATCAAATATTTGCTAAACAACACGTTCAGACTTATGCCTCCGTAATTCGTGTCTATAGCTGTATTCAGATTTCTTTTCGCAGCGTAAGCACAAATGCAGATCTCTCCGAAATAACGGATTAAATGTACAGAATTCTACACACACCCACTCACGCGGTCGTCATGGACGTGATAACTAAGGGGGTTGTACGCAAAACCATGATTTTGCCCACCCATACAACAATTGTTCGATCTCGCATGCTGTCTACAGATTAGAAGAATTAACTTACACAACTTTATTTAATGTTTGTGAGCTTTTTACAGCTGTTTGAATATATAATTCTATATATATAATAAAGAATTAAATCCCTGCCAATTTAAATAACGTACCATCATAATAAAACATATTTCCTTTCAACACTTACAGATTCACTTATTCTATTTCGCTCAATTGTACTCGCCTAGCAGGTATAAGTAGGATAGGTAGTAGATAATATAAGAAAACTATATAATCATATAGAAATGCAGTATATAGGATATACCTTTATATGCGAAATTTTAGCAATAATTATGTAATAGAATCCTAGAAATCACAGCGTTCTCTCCGACTTCATGAACGGGCTGTATATATACTTTTATAGTAAAAAAGTTCGTTATTGTTTGTTCTCTAAATATGTATTTTGTAGAGAGTATATAAAAGTGTCCGTCAGAGGATAATTAAATGCGCATTTCTTAAGTAATGGGCCAAGTCACTCAATATCCCCAGCGAGAGGGAGACGAACGCATACTAATAAGTGCGTTTGAAAAACCCTAACTAGTCCTTATATATTGGAGGAGTCGGATGTCTGCTACAGCACAGCGGACTCTCAAATAGTGAATACCTATTTAGTCAAACACTGACGCTTTGATCTTACGGGAACGGTTTTGCACTGCAGAAATGACAAAATGATTCTCCAACATAATCTTGCTTCTCATCAATGAATTGGTTAAGACACTCACCAGCTAAGTCAGCCCATATGATTAAATCCATATAACATAAATTCAAAAAATATCGCGATACAAATTACGAGGATGAATCAGGTAGCATCTAAAGACACGAACCAGAGCATATCCTGAATGTAGAGAGACCACATTGGAATCATATCTTTACCTAAGTTAAAAAGTATTACACCACACCTATAAAGAACCAAATATTGCTATTTCCCAATTAAACACTCAGGAGACGTCAGAGCATTGTTTAATTGGATGCAATTTGAAATGCATTGAGGAGCTTTTTCGTAACACTGTACTCACCCATGAGAATAATGGCGCAAACAAATTAAGCCATAATCTCAAATAACGATTTAATTGTAAGCGGATAAATACTACAAATAAGTACTAAGACATTTAATTTTCTCTTCATTTGCCAGTTATGTGTGTCTCTCTCTAACAAGTATGACAAGTACTAACATAAAATATGTAGATCATCGGCGAGCGAAATCATATACAAAGTAAAACAAAAAAAAAAACAGATTCATCTAAATCTAATTAAACAAAACTATATATTTAGATGCGCATATGGAACATATCCCAATCATCAAATTTACAGGAAATTTAATCTTATTTTAAAGAGATATTGTAGAATTTGATTATATAAACGCATATAGACATAAGAAAATTACTAAAATACTTAAAACAGTCCAGTCTTTTGTTTTATTTTTTCATCTTATTTTAAAATAGTATTGGAAAAACAAATGTCATTAGAATGGAAACTTGTATTATCGAGATCATAATATAAAAGGATATATAGAATAGAGTAGAGTAACAGAGTATTATATAAATATATTAATATATAATAGTATATAAAATATGATACAATTGAACTCTAAGTTTTCGTTAATATAAATATAATGAAAAGTTTGCTGTATAGACATTTTAAATAATAATAACTAAATATAAAATGAAGATAGAGAGATAGGTATATAAGTAAATGATAATATAATTTGACCCCAAGGCAGTGTTCTAGAAAGCTCTCCATGACCAGAGTTTCAGGACCCTTATTGAAGAATAGAAAATAACAAAGAAAATACACAAGAATTAATGAAAATAATATAAAATAAATAGAAAAGAGGATGATATATCTATATAAAGATGAAAGCATTTTCCCCATGATTTCATGTTGATCAAATATCTTTGGCTTCAAATTAAGAATAGAATAAATATATAGAATAACAGGGTAAATAAAGATCAAGTGAGTTTTTGGTAATTTATGGAAAGTATATGGAGTGAAAATAAATTTGAACTTGACGCAAAAATACATGAATATTATACAAAAATGCTGTAAGAAAAATTAACAACGATTACATTTGAAAAGCAAAAAAATCAATGGACGAAACCACTGTTAATAGTAATTGAGATCATATTATAAATATTTCATAGGAAAGCATTTAAATTATTATTATTATACTAACATTTTTTATACAAAACTGATATAATAATATCTAAAATTCAAGGTCTTTATTTTTTCTAATATTTTCACTAAAAGGATTTCACTCCTTATTTTGGAAAAAAATAGAAGAAATAAAATAATTTAAAAAGAAATAACAAAAAGGAAAAAGACATGATTTTTATTTACCAAAAAAAAAAAACAAACAGTACATAAGCATTTTACGGCAAAATTTGAGAATCAAATTAAAATCATCATCTAATACCCAAAATCAAACTAAGCCTGATTTTAAAAAATTATAAATACGTATTCATTAAGTAGTAAATAAAAAAATATATATTTGTTGTTAATAATAAATTTTAACCAAAATTTTAACACAAATACGATTTACGCACAGATAAACAATCATTCTTGCTAATTATTAAGAAATGTATAAACTCACTAAAATAATAAATACATGAACATTTACCATTCCTTATATATTTTACCCGCACTATAAAAATTATGAGAAGTTGGGTAATAAATTATAAATCATATATAAAAAATAAAGATAAATATATATATAATGAAATAAAGAATCATAACATAATATAATACATAATCAACTATACTAATAACTTACTATTACAGATAATAACAATAACATGTTAATACATAATCATACTCTAATAATAATAATATTAAATCAGTAGAAAATTTCAAATAAAATCACGTGAAATAATAGAAGAATTTAAATATATTTAAGAAGTATTAAATAATATAAATTTAAATTAATACTAATATATATGAAATCTTTTAACAATTCGGAATTTGAATAATAAGCAATAATAAATATATAAATAAATAATACATTACTCACAAAACAAGGAAACTGAAATCGCCAAAATAACGAGCTACTACACGAATACTTTTATGAGAATAATAAAATTAATTAATATAAAGAAGTAACGTAAACACTTTGTATCGGAAATAATTTTAAATATGAGTACACCTACTACTAATAAATAATTAATTATTATAATAGATTTTTTTGTCAAATTAATTTATAATTAATAATATATTGAATTACGAGGAGAATAATAATGATAAAATATCTGAAAATACTCATAATGTTAGATTCTGGAACCACGACTTTCTAGCGCTAGACGATATACTTGATTACTTCACAATATAGTTTCAAGATGGATGTTGAGAGAGAAGATATATCAGTAATTTTATAATAATAAGGAGTATGCTAATCTTAATGGCTGCTATTCATATTTTATAACGAATAGATGTAATCACGTTGGTTATCAACAGAGCAGCATACTAGATTGCCAATTCTATACACACACGACTCCTACTAATCTGTTGCGAGGATCATGTATGTACGTGGATACATCGATTGTCTCTGATACTCTTTAAGTGAATACAGTATTAATTTGATACTTTTTTCATAAGAGAGCCACACTGTATATGTCAACTCGCTCACTTTATTGGATATATAATATTTTATTTCAGAGTACATTCGGGCTAGTTCAAAATGGCACTGAAGAACAGTCTATATCTTATAGATAATAGTTTCGTAATTATGCAAATTGTGAAGGCATTACTTATTGAACTTATATAGAGCTATTATGAGTTAAATGACAAATCGACTGAAATCTTACATTTAGCATGCAGAATAATTCGTATGTAAATATAAGCCACTTGAGAGGAAATCACGTCGCCATAGAATCGAAATCAACATGAACACTGGCGGTAAAAAAAGGATGAGAGGCTAAAGATGACAGACTCTCTAAGAACACTTGACGGGCCAACGGATCACCATACCACAACAATAGAAATGAATACTGTGCGTCAGCGAAACCAACTCGCTGAGCGGTGATTACTTTGAGGGAGGGACAATTCCCTATATAGTTATGATTTGTAGAAGCCTCTAACCCTTTCGCGCTCTCCTCCGCCGTCAAACTATTCTCTCTCACCTCCTATGACAACGAATTTTAATCCTTGACGAATGTGCGGATAAAGTTCATTAGAACAGCATCTCAATCCGTCTTCTACACAACTAGATGTGCGACAGCCTATTGCTGCTCACGACTAAATCGGACAGCACATTTCCTATTACCTTCGAACAAAAGTGAGTAGTTAAGAGTCCAGCTAACACACAATAGTAGTCTATTGAGCCTCTTTCTGAAATGGAGACAGTGACAGAAATCTTATTACTCCAAAAGATACTAACGTCACTCTTCTACATCAAATTATATAGTTAAGAAATTGAATGAACGTATTAAGATTTTTTTTTTAAAATTACTCATTGTAGATGATTAATTATTAATATCTTAAAATATTATTTACAAAACTATCTAAATAATAATACACATTTTTACAAACGTTTGTGAGCAATAATGAACATTTAAACGTTCTTAATACATTTGGCATAATAATATAATATAGACAATTTACATAAAAAGTTACCTAATCACAACTAATTATATTCCAATCAATCATAATAATAACATAATAATAATAATAATAATAATATACATAAGTAATATTAAAGCCTAAAGAAAATAGATAGGCGTATATTAGGACTCTAATGTTTTAAGTTTAATCCGACAAAACACTGAGAATATCCACTACTTTAATATCTGAGAGTAATTTCCTGCCATAATAATGTCCTCCGCTCGTTTTCTTTATCTTATAACCCATGAGTTCATATCGTTCTATAATATATATATATATATAATTATCATGTATATATATTCTATAAATATACAAAGGTCCCTTCACCGTCATATAACTACATTCCAATCATACTTGTTAAGATAATATACAACCTAAAAATCAACAATCTAACCATGATAGATTAATCCTCTTCTGCAATATCATAAAAACCATTACACAATGAACTCATGTCATCCACAAGCCGAAGGTAAATAACCGAACAAAATCCCAAGCTTTCAGAATTAACACTTTACCTATTAGTCATTTTAGACAAAGCCGTTAATAATAGGTAATTTTATTTTACCTATTATTACCTATTATTTTAGACAAAGCCGTTAATAATAGGTAAAATAAAATAACTTATCATATACAAGAATATGTAAATCGAAATTTATTATTAAAACTGTAATAATAAAAAAAAATATATTTCAACAAAAGGTTTTCTGGTAGTAAATATCCAATTGTGAAGAACTAGCAAAAATTTATATTTCTTTTCTTGGTGGTCACATATTAGAAAACAAATTCGAAAGAAGAAAATATTCCTTAAAGCGCGCATTTTTGCTTCACTTAGTAAAGTAATTCTAAAAAAGAAATCTACAAAATATTTCAAGGAAGAGTCCATAATAAACTTAATTCCACTAATTAAAAAGCCCAACAAATCTAAAGGGTATCGCGACATTTGGTCGAACTGTTATTTGACTAAACGGATATTTGGCCGAAAATAAAAAAAAGCTAATAAACATTAAAAAATAAAAAAAGCTAATAAACATTTTAAAAAAATGTTTATTTACTAACCTAACCTAATTCTATTTCGGTCAAAATGTCAGACATGATGTAAAAAAAAATTAATTGGCATATTTTCCCTTGATTCTTTTTATTAACAGATAATCCAACTTTACAACAATTTTATTTGTCCTTATATGGCATTGTTCTCAAACCTCTTGGTAGTATATATTCCTCATATTTCTATATGTAAATTAAAGTTAAAGGATTTACTAATTTTCTCCCCCCACCTTCCCCTTGCATCGTAACCCTGAGGACCATCCATTTTCTAACGGTGCTTTATCGGCAAGTATTTGAAAATTTTTACCGCTTTCCACAGCCACTGAGAGCTTCCTCCTTGAAAACAATTTAATAACTCAAAAGAGGCGGTAAAATAAATAAATATATAAATAAATAGAGGGAGAGTATACGCACACTGAAGCGATTTAATTACCTCCAATTTTTAAATGGAATCGACCATTTCCTCTTATGCGTTCAATTATTTTTTACACACTATTACTTCCTCACAACGCACACTCTCTATGACCACACACGTTCTCTAACTCACTAACTTCATATAAACATACACCCTAACGTCACACCCCTCTTCCAGGACAACATCTTACAAAGCACAATCCCCTACTACCTTTATCCCTATTGTGTGGGGAGAAAGAATTGCCCACAGTATGTCCTGCGCTCATATATATACGAACGAGTGGTAGCTTTGGGTGTCTCTCCCATACCCACCTTAATAAACTCTTGTCAGTGAGCATTGATGACATAAATGACAAGACAAACGAATAAGAACTATTTATCGTAATCTCACCGTTAGAACGAGGCACTCTCACTATCTCTCCGTGATAAAACTGAGTAAAGCGAATCCCATACATTCCCACTTATCGAATTAACTATGATTAAATCAAGCATCAATGGAATGTGATAGAAGATAAATGTTGCGCAAACACAATAGCGAAAGACAAGACGAGTGAATCATCGAGACTGCTACATTCAAATAACACAGGAAGAGCGACGCGCAATAATTGATCTATAGCTCGCTAGTCCAGTAGACTGCAAACCGAAAAATGAAAGAAAACGGACCTGAATCAAACTGTAAGTGGAATTGTATTGTTAGTGTGAAATGTGTGTGTGCTGCGTGAAAGGAATGACGAGGGCAGACAGAAGAGTTGCAAAATCTTGAACAATGCGTACTTCGAACTTAGAGAGCTATGGTAGACTTGTGTGTGAGGCAGAATAAACGAAGTATGATAGAATTTTAATGGTCAAAATTTAAGTTTGGAACAAAGTACCCAGGATTGTGTGCGTTTATGCTAAAAATCTAAACAAAGAAAGAATGAGAAATTGTTTAAAGTGGAATACTTCATGAGATAATCTGAATGATGTTTGGATGGGGCGGCATGGAGTAGAGCTTTCAAGAATTGATCTTGAGGTAGCCTAAATGGAATTGTGTCGGACCGATGAAAAAATGCTGGCAATGCATCCGACTCGAATGAAGGCTCATGCATTGACTTCTCGTAGAGAGCTGAGAGGTAGTTGTCTAAATAAATCACTAGATGTTACACTGCAAGTCTACTAAAAGCTTTCTTTTAACAACAACAACAGTCAATCAAATGACAGCCAATAGTAACTATTAGCAAGTTTTTGTGTAGTAAGATGAATTGGTTAGACGAACGAATAAAATGAAATCATCGATTAATTAATTATGTAGGTGAAGAAGAGAGTGTTGAAGAAAGTAGATGTGTTGGGATGTTAATCAGTGCGGGGTATTTAAGGATGGATTATCGTATCATTATTTTGGTTGTTCTATGTAAATTAATTAGTGGTGGCTTGGATGGAGAGGAAGTGTTTACGGAAAAAGGGTAGAATTAAGAGGAGAACGTTTTAAAGTGCAACAAGGTAATAAGGCATAAGTATCTAAGACGACTCACAAGCAATAGTTAAATCGGTGACAATTGACAACTAAGTAAAAGATGGAGCGCGTTCTGAAGATTTTGTCACATTTCCAAGATTTAACTCTAGGAATGTGCTAAAATAAGGAACATATTTATCAAATTTGATAACGGTGGTGTGGAACATGAAGACGTGATGCAAGCGAGTTAAAAGTAAATAAGTAGCCCGACGTGTTGAATGATGCTAAAAGCCATTTGAATGACAGGTTTCAAAAGAAAATGACTTGACATTTATCAAGCAGCGAAAAAAGACCAGGGGAATACTAAAAAGTTATAATGTTGGAGAAAAGATGACGAGTTAAATGAGAGAATTTGAAGGAGGATGAATGGGACCTTACAAGGAATAGGAGCTCTTACTGGAAGAAAGCGCTTAAAGGTTAACGAATGAGAATAAGGGAAAACCTGATTTCCCATTCTAATAAGTTAATAACGTTGAACCAAGACTTCAAGCTTATTGAACTGATAGAATAGATGGAAAAGATTAAATGGGATATTGCTGGATTAAACACTCGAAAATCTGAGTACTATATATATTTCAGTAATGAGAAGTGATAGTGAAGTGTGTGAATTTGATGAATGCAAAGAAGGAATAAGCTATTTTGTGAGTGATTTGAGGTTCGATTAGACAAAGATAAGGTAATGAGGAGTGAGTGGAAGAAAGTGAAAGATGGATAAAAATCTGCAGGTATAAGATGAATTATGGTGAAAAGTATCAAGAAATTGGAGGAGAGATGACAGATTGAATTTATAAGAAGTTGTCATGTAATAAGTCAGATTTAAGGAGTGATATAGTTACGAGGGAAATTTGGGAGAGAGAAGCAGTAAAATGAGTACTCTTATATAAGGTAAAGGAGAAAAAGGGAACTATGTAGGAACAATAGGGGGAATTAGTTTATTGAGTGTTGTAGGGAGCATAATATGCTAAGAGCTATTTTGGTCGAAAAGAGATAGATTAGTGAACGAGAAGACTATTACTTGGAAACAGAAGTCATTAGAAAGCAAATGGAAAAAACTACGAGTGGTGAACAAAAAGTTGAGAAAAAAGAAGAATGAGAAAATAAAATGTATTTAGGTTTATATGGATTTGCAACAGTGATAGAGAAGAAGAATTAATAGGGAAGCTCATTGGCAGGTTTTATAATAATATGGATTGTTTTGGTGATAGGCTTCTGAATGGAATCAAAAATAATGATGACGATAATAAGCGTGCGTAGAAAAATGATGTCAAAAAGTGTGGACTTTAGTATAATAGCGAACGTAGAAAGTAGGATGTGTTAGTCTCCTTGGATAATTCAATTTGTATATGGATGGGTTAATGGAAAAGAATTTAGAGATAGTGGCAGGAATGGTTATAGAATGATGAAGAGAATAGAGGTAGGAATTGAGGTTCCCTATCTATATATGCGGATGATTTGGTTTTGATATGAATCTGAATGAAAGTATGAGAGATTGTAGAGGAATTAGACAGGCTATGTTAAATTTTAGCTAAATATTAACGTTAAAGAAATAAGATATAACCTTAAATGTTAGTGAGTGAGGGCAGTCATCGGTGTGAAAGTTATGTTAGAATGGTGAGCAGCTGGAAGCAAGAGTCGTAGAATTTAAAAATTAGGAAAGATATGAATTGTGCCTATGAAAAGAAAGGAATGAATGACAGTGACATTAGAAAACAGAATGATAGTTAGTGTTACTCGTCGCATATGAGTCTAAAAGCAATCTATATCGTTGCGTGACGTAAAGGGAGAATTTGAGTGCCAATAGGCGAAGTATCTATAAATAGGGGGTATGTAATGTACCTGTGTTAAGAATGAAACAAATAAGTCTAGTGGAGACTATGGATAAGAAATAAGAAGATATAGATTCTAAAGTTCACGTGTTCAGTGAACAATCTTAGGGCCTGCTAGGTGTGATGTAAAAATTGATAAAAATGAGAATGAGGGTATTAGGAATCATGTGCTGTGAGAAAGGGGTAAATGGAGAATAGAATGAAGTACGTTGAGTGTATTGAAGCATATGAAAGGATGATGACGTCGTTGGTGAAGCGGATGTATAGTGGAGTTTGTGTTGGGAATCGACCGGTGGAGATCGAAGAATAAGTCGATTGAGTCATTGAACGAATGTCTTAAGGAAATGAGAGATGTTCGAGTTTAAGACAAAGCGAGAAGAAAGGCACATAACAGAGGAGTGAATGAGGGATTTTGTGAGGGTAGTTATAAGTTGTGGCACCACCATGAACATGGATTGAACCCTAACTGAACGATATGCTATAGAGGGCCTCCGGCTCCGATGAAAGTCCATCTATGGCTGATTTTCTGAAATGCCGGCACGAAAAAAATTAACTACACTAATCAGAGTGATATAGAGAGTGGCTCGTGGGCTGGGCTTTCTTTTCGGACTGGTCTATTTTCTAATGTGATAATGTCTTTTCGCCAAGGCTAGCCAATCCAATAGAAGATTGTTTGTGTTGTTGTTTGTTGTGATTTTGTTGTGTAGTTCGTTTGTATTGGTACGGACATATGATGATGATGATTGAGGATTATGATGAGATAGCATGATTTGATATTGATGAAAATGCTGCTACTGAAATCGTTTGACCTATAGATACATACTGTTTGTAGATTAGTATAATATATAAATATTATCATTATATATACTATAAATATATAATATATATAATATTAATATATAATGATTATTAATATATAATTAAATATTATACTATATTAACATATTTCTGAGTAATATACAACTAAGCTAATATAATATAATTACTATATTATATAGAATACTGTGTGATAGTTGCCTCTAAACTAATTAATGATCGATGCATATTATATAATATCAACTTGAACACTATTTAACGTGCTATAGTACCTCCCTAATGCAGGGGGGTAGACGACGGGGCCACACGACAATCCGAATCTTTCTCGCGGCATATACACTGACCAGCAGCCACCAACGTAGTATCCGCAGTCAAAGTTATTAATATACTTGCCAGGTAGATAAAACCCAACTGCTAGGCGGAGGATTTGAACCAGCGCTCCAAAACTCTCGTGTAACTATATATGATATATATATATATATACTATATATATATATATTATCATATATATATATCTACTATATATATATATACCGGTTATAATATATATATTTATATATATATATATATATAATATTATATATATGTGTAAACTATAATAACAAAAGGCATTTTGAATTAACTATTTGTTCTCAATCCAATTGTATGCACAACACAAAAAAAAAAAGCAACAAAAATGTTAAAAAAAAAATATTTTTCCATCTATTGAACTAGAAACAAAAAATAGATTATTGAGGCTTACGGTTCAGAACTATGCTTACTTTACGCTCTCTT